>JAAGVU020000005.1:506366-529498 GCA_011763525.2 Mormyrus iriodes | reverse complement strand
ATAAAATCACATTAGAAAAAAACAGTAGTGTTAAGTTAAACATTAATTTCAAGTACTTAGAAATGAAAACCCAACTTATAGTTCTAAAGGTACTGTTCTGAGTTAAAAAGATAATTGACAAGCAGTCTCTTTGGGTGCCTTTTAATTAGTAACACCTTTGCAATGATGTAAAGAATTGAGCAAACGTCCCAAGACTTTCTGTGAGCACTGTATATACAGTAAGCATGGAGTATGAGTGCAGGATCAGACCATTTATTTGTCCGCCCTGGAGCATAGCTTGCAGCCTGCATGCTGCGGGGTTTGCATAGGTGCCCGATTACGGGTGATATCAAGGTTTTTCTGCATGCTGAACGCATTTTGTCATGCATGTGCGCAATGATGATAAAGTTGACTTTGAGTTTTGATTTTGAGGGCATTGATTGGATCAAACAGCCAGGCAGATGGGGGGTGGGTGGAGCTCTGGGATAAGTGGAGGCTAAGAGGTTTCAGCCACTCCCTCTGGCTAGCAGGGGCGTGTGGTAAGGCCGTGTGACCTCAAGGCAGCTCGGAATCTGCACCCCGTGGTGATGCTGCTATGACAAGTGGCTCATAATTGTGTAATTTTGGGAAATAATGTAAATTAACAGCTGAGGGAGGTGGTAAAAATGCTAACTAAAATGTTTAACCCTTTCTGTAGATGAAAGCAATTGCTACAATTTAATGGCAACAACAATATTAATAGCAGCAACTGTAAGAAGCTTGACTTGAACGTTTTTAGAAATTTCTGCGACCCAAATGCTACTGCCTTCCATCTGTGAAACGCACCCTACACACTTACTTAGCTGAGAGCAGAGGAACATTGTCCCTCAAGGATTAATATAGTTTATCCATTCTTGGGCGGTGTCTGCTGAATGGTGCTGTTGGTTATGAATCCATTAGCTGAAGGACGGGTTCCGCTTCTTGCAGATGCATCTTCCTGAAATTAGATGGTGATATAAAACCCCCGGCACGTTAGGCATGAACACACTGGCGCCTTGAGACCAGCAAGCCATTAAACATCTTTGATACCCTTGTCTCCGAACCTCAGCTGGAAGAAGAAATCGCCACCCTGAAGCAGGTCTTGGCCGCAAAGGAACAACATCAAGCTGAACTGAAGCAGAAGCTGGGTGTAACGCCCCTCAGTGGCCTGCGGCAGAACTTCAGTAAGAGCTGGCAAGACATGCAGACATCAACAGCGTAAGTGCCACCATGACGACCAGCGCTCCCAACCAGTCCTCTTCCAATTTATCCCATCATGCAACGTTTTGTAGTTTTAGTAGTACAATCATCTGAAAATGTACACCTAATGCACCACTGGTATCTTCTAACAGTACATTTTTAATAGAGCAGTCTGTTCTCATCACACAGATGTTTATACAAACACTTGCAGATACCTAAATAATCCATTATCAGTGAAAGTAAAAGGTCAGTGAGTTATAGACTTTGCATGAGATGTAAATAACTCTATCAGAAAGACTGTGCACATCTGGGTATGACAGGGCTGGCTTGGGAAGGCCTCCTGTGTTGCCAGGTTCCAAGAAGCTGAGCTCATGAGTATTTTCATTTCTGCTTCCTCTTTGTCCTCAAGCAGTAGGCTAAGTGCTGACCTTTGGCTATCAGTTAGCTCGAATTAGTCATCTCTCCTTTTGCTCAGGCCCACTACGAGGTCTTAGTGGTAGCCCTGGTATCTAGGTGACTTTCATGCTTGTCACCAGGGTAGGAATCCATGGAACAAGACTTTGGGAAGCAGTCAGTGATGTAGTGTTGATAATACATTAAATCTGAAGTAGAAATAAACGGCTAATTAGCCAAAACTCTCATTAGTAAAGCCGGAAGGTATGCAAATGTGATTTCTTTTAGTGGTATGGTTTCATTTTTTTAAATCATTGTGGCAACACTTCCAATCAAATGCAGCCTTAAATCAACTTGTTTTGTGTGATTTCCTAAGGCTCAAAATCCCTATTCAGTCCTTTTCACCGTCACTAGTGTGAATTTGATGTATTTCTGCAGTAAAATTGGCTCACCCTCACTCCGCTCGATACACTCCTCTTTTCATGCAACACAACAAGAACTTGGAGAAATGGGGTCTTCCAGCTCCCAGTGTGTCCCCGATGCTGAGCAGTCAAGTCTGCCATGTGGAGGAAGCAAGAAGGGATGATGGGGGTGTTTTGATGCCCCTGAGGTGTTTTTCCCTTGTAGAAGAAATCAATACAAGGAGTTCTGAGGCATCTACCTTCGTTCAGAGGCTAACCCTAACTCTCTGAGGTCAAGCAAGCCTGTTAACCCTGTGACATCATCAAAGTCTGACCTCAACAGTGCCAGTTTGCACAGTAAAACATCCTGTTGCCTCACAAAGAGGACATAGAGAAGGCCCTGTGCTGTTTATAAGTGTATTTTCCCCATACTGCAAATCTGTGTTTGACAAACCATGTTAAATCTGCTTTAGCTGGGTGCAAGTCTGCTTAAATAATGGATCATGTTGTAATTCTGTAATTTCACTGATCATTAGTAAATTGTTCCAGTTAATGGTTCAGTAACCATGTAACTATACTATTAGTCTGTCACTTGCTGATTTCAATGAGTCCTATTCTGAGATAATGGTTACCATGGCGTAGGCCACCCTGCACAAAGGTCATAGAGATCTAGTTGCACTGAAGGGATCATTGACCAAGAGGGTGTCCTCGATGGCTAACAAATATGGCACAGAGGTGCAGGGTTGACGGACAATAGCTCAGATCTTCAAACCAGTAGATTTACTCCAAAGATTTACTTCAGATGGGTGTCCACCACCTGACTCTGGTGATGCTGTGAGCACAGTCAGTCAATGTTGGTTTCTCTGAGACTTTGTTGACTTCAACATAACAAAGAAACTTAAAGACTCTTAAAGGCAAAGCTACTGTTGTATATTTTAAATGCCTTGACAAGCTTTGTTTAAAATTCGGAAAGTGGCTTCTAAGTGGCACTAGCCCTTAAAATAGCCCTTTTATCTGCCTTGCTTTCTTCTAGAGGCTGAAGACGTGAGACTGCTTCCGGGCAGCGTGGAGACATTTTCACCACAGCGTATAGTTTTACGTTCCACTGGTTTTACTAATGCAGTTCTCTTCCTGAAAGCTCCAGAGGACGCAGCTCTGAAATCCATCCTGTATCACAGCCTGTTAGATGAGAAAATGGAGATAAAATCAATCGCAGGACCATGTTTGGCCTGGCCTTGAGAGATATTTTTGGGTTTCTCATGAAGGATATTAACCTGGGTGGCCAAGGGAACAGCATTACGGTGGAATTTGAATGCACAAGTGTTCTCTGCCTTATATCCACAAACTGGATCATTTCATTTGTGACTCAGCCTCTCTTCAGCTGCCTCAGACATGTGAGGAAATGTCTTACAGCTGGTTTTTCTGAAATGGCAGCAGTTCCCACCATGTTTGATTTGTTTACTGTGGAAAATAAAATGACCCTACAAGCTACCTCGCCTGTCCAGATCCTCTTAGCTGAACACCTTGCACTCTCACAAAAAAGTACCAATTTGTACCTTTTGAAGGTACAATTCTTGTCACTGGGGCTGCAACTTCAAGGGTCCGCAATTGTACGTTAACTGTAGGCAAGAAAGGCAGAAATGGACGCTGAGGAACTTTTTTCTCCCCTGGGGGGTACATTAATGGTATTTGTATCTTGGGGTACAAAACTCTACCGGAGCCGTACCCTTTTTTCTGACAGGGTGCCACAAGCGTAACTGTTGTAGTTCTTCTTAGAAAAATGAGATTTTATAGACTGGCCCCTCCCCCCGGGTGCCCCCTGCCTTGAGAAAATCTTCCTCACCATCACCCTGTAGCAGAGAAGCAGTTATGGGAGACGGATTGATTGATTGATTTTTAACATTTTCACCATGACTGTCCAGGCCCAGCCACTGAGAAGCCTGTTCTGTATTTGGACAGGTACAAACGGACCTCCGAGACACTAAGCACAGCTGGGCAGAAGACCACAGCGGCTCTCAGCACCTTAGGCACGGCAATCAGCAGGAAGCTGGAGGATGTCAGGTACAACGGCGGGTCTGTGAGCGGCCGCGGCGAACATCCACTCCTACCCCCCCGCTGATCTGCGTGCGAGCATTAATGCCACGTTGCCCGGCTGAACTGGCCTTCGCAATCACACTAAAATACCGCCTCGGCAGCTCAGTGCTGTCACTGGTGTTTCCTCACCCCAGCCCCTGTCTGACTGCCGCGGTCCGCCGTGGCATCCGGGTGCGGGGGAGTGCGTGCGATAGTGCAGGTTACGTAAGGCACTGAAGATAAGCTGCTTTCCTGGAGCCCAGATTGGATGGAGACCTTGGTGCCATGGGATCAGTGCTTAGCAGTCGCTCACTTCCGTGGCATCGATCTCACAATAGTGCCGCAGTGAAGGTGCCTCCCCCCCCATCACGTTGGCACTGCCAGTCCCACATAATGGCTTTGTATGCCCCATTAAAAACCGCACCACCCCTTCTCAGGCCAGCCGTGGACGAGGATACCTACTAGCGATGCCAGCTAACTATGCCTTAATACTGCTAGCAGCAGTTGTGCTACTAATATCTTGCACTACCTGTGTTTATCTTCTTTTGCCACCAATAATGTTATTTAAAGTAATTGCTTGCTATGTTTACAGTATGTGATGACTGACGATGTTTACTTCCTGCATGTGTGGGTTTGTTTTCACCTGGTTTTTTGTCTCTGTCACTTAGAGCTGATTTAGCGTCTTTAGCATTTAGCATAATGGCCCGTGTTTAATGTATGTAAAACATCAGGGCCTTTTTCCTTCACCATCGCATTTGCATGCTGGATTGGTCAGTGTTGCAGTGGAACATGTAACCTCACTGTACCCCTGCACACCCCCCTTTTTTTCGTCTGCTTGTGCATCAGCTCGTTCGGCCTCCAGTTTCTGTACGGGCAGAGGTACGTGGCAGTGTGTTTCTGTGTGATGCGGACATCGGGGAATTTTCCGGAATCGATACTTGCAGTGGGAATGACCTCTGCTCCTTGGGGGTCTGCAGCAGCGCCGTGTGAGGCAGGGGGACGAGTCCCTAGAAAACAGCAGCTCGGAGTCGCTGATCCTTTCGGCTCCTTTGCCAATTCATTCGGTCCGCTCACTGATTGGACTCCATCAGTCTTATCTTCCCAGGACTTGCACTTATTTACACAGACAGCTGGACTGTGTCTCCTGCTTTAAAGGGACTGAGCTGTGATTGTGTTGCTGACCACAGGTCTCTGTGCACCAAACGACACCAAATGCAGGCGAGATAAATAGCTGTAGATATGAGTATCATCTTAATGAAGAAAAGAGTCTGGCCAGCCAGTAAATATGTATGCAGTACAAATAATAAGAACAACAACAACAATAACAATAATAATAATAATAATACAGGGTTACCTACTCCCACATCTGGCATGACACACTTTCAGATTTTCACGCTGGCGCAAGAAATCTTATGGCAGATCTATATTATTCCATTATAAACCTAAAATTAGCTACATCGAAAGCGTTGGGGTAGTTTTCAAACCCTACAGATTATTTACAAGGTAGTAATACTGTACCGTACATGTACATGCGTGTGCATGCGTGTGCAGACTTGTCTCGAGTTGAAAGTCTCACTCCAGCCAGCCAACCAAAGTTGGCAGCCCTCATAATAATAATACATGCAGTCACTACAGTAAAATTACAGTGTTATGAAGAGAGAATTTTAAAATCAAGTTGCAGTGTTATGTTCTTTTTATCAAGAGAACACTTTATTTCCAGATGACATCAGCTGTCTTTAATTAAGGAATCCTGGTCTTCGGCTCCTGCTGGAATATGTGATTTTACTGCCGCTTGTTCTGGTAACGAGCATTTAATGAGTTTGATCCCATACCAGCAGTGTTATTGGTGTCAGCTGAACACCACTGTAACATACTGTCGGAAGGGTGGGGGCGCTGTGCTCCAGGGGTTCACAGCAGTACCATCCGCACAGACAGCGCCCCCTAGCAACCATCCAGATACACACACCAGGGATTTTTGTTAAGTGCCCGTCACCCGTGATAGCATGGCTTGTTAAATGCGACGTCTCACGCTGCGCACGCCTGCCATCGCTGCTGACCCCTGCTGTTCCCCCACGTAGACTTCTTGCATGTGCCTTTTTGCCGTTTGATTGCAGATTGCGTTGGGTTGGTTGTGTGGAGTGATGCTGTGGACAGAAGCAGCACTCAGAATGCTCAAGGCCTGCCACAGTCTTTTGTTTGTTAGTAAAGTCTTCCATTTATGCTTGTCAGATCACTCTTTTAAGAGTTAAACCCCGTTTCTTGTTACATTACAGTTTACTTACATAGCAGACAGTTTTATCCAAAGTGATATACAGTTGAGAATGCAGGATCAGACAGTCCCTGGACCAATTGGGGGTTAAGGGCCTTGCTCAAGGGCCCAACGGTGACATCACTCCGCTGACCCTGGGATTCGAACCAGTGGCCTTCTGTTCACAGACACAATGTCCAGACCCAGAGCAATGAAGCCACGTTTCATATTTTTCTGCTTCTGCTGGTCATTCACATGTCCTGCTTGTACTGGTGTGTGTGTGTGTATGTGTGTGTGGGTCATGTATATATTACATTGTGGGGCCCAAATGCCCCCACAACGTGATACACACTTCTTATTTTGACCTTGTGGGACATTTTTCAGTCCCCACAATGGAAAACTCAACTTAATAAAAATCTGTGACTGCAATCAAAAAACTAAAAATATATTTAGTTTGAAAAAAACTAAAAAACCTTGTATTTTGGTTAGTTACTTATGGTTGAGGTAAGGGCTGGGCAGGAGTTAAGGTCGTCATTGCTGGTATTAGGCTCTTGCCCGTGTGTGTGTGTTGATCAGTTGCCCGCCTGGTCAGTTTCCTTTTGCAGTTGGGGGGGTACTCGAATGACCTTTATGGTTAGCTCCCCAGTCTGTCTGCTGATCTGCCTGTATTCTTATGCTCTATCTCCCTGTTTTCCCCCTGTGCCTCAAAAGATCACAGGCCATCGGGTAAGGCATTGTATTTTAATGCAGATGTTAATTTTTAAATCCCCGATACTTCTTGTACGCCATGACACCTACCTCCTCCATTACTTTTCTGTGAGCATTATGTTTGCATAATAAGCAGATATCTCCTAGGGCTAGCCATGACTAAAGCCCTGCTTTATTTGACTTGCAAGTTACTTTTTAAATATAACAAGTCAGCTCCTCAGGTTTGGAAGATATGTTCCTTAGACTGTCCGCTTGTTACCAGAGAAATTGGGCGGTGGCTGTTTTGGTTTTTACAATCCCTGACACTTTATCTTCATAATGGAGCCAGTGTGGAGCCACCAGGGCCATTAGGGGATAAATAATTAACAGCGCTACTGCTTGACAGCTAAATATTTAATTCTGGGACAATGACGGCGGCGTTTCTCAAGCTCGGCTGTGATTGGCTCAGGATTTAGGTCGTTAGTGCAGGGATGCAGATGAGCGTATGAATGCTTTCTGTAGGGGGGGGGTTTGGGGATGCATATTAATGATGTAATCCTGCTCTCACCTGTACCACGCTCTCGCGGAGCAGCTACTCACTCCGGGAGTCCGTGAGCATGCCTGCTATGAGGTAAACCAGCGTGTCTGCAATGCATCTTCCAGATCAGACCTGGCTGTCATTACTACACATTTATACATAATCTTGGTGCACTACTGTACAGATTCACCATTTTCATCCAAAGCAACATATAGTTGAGAAATCAGGGTCAGATAGTCCCTGGAGAAATTGGTTTAAGGGCCTTGCTCAAGGGCCCAACGGTGAAAACATTTTGTTGACCCTGGGATTTGGACTGACAACCTTCTGTTTTTAGCCTTTTTACGCCCTGAGCCACAGCCTGTCCCCAATTAGCAGTTGATCTCTGTATTGTACATGTTACTTAAATCTCACATCAAGCTGAATATCCCTCCCTCTTCATTTAATACATCAGAGGCTACTTGATAAGAATACACTTTTAGACTTAAATAACTTCTGCTTTCTTCTTTTAGAAACTCCACCAGTTTCAGGTCTTTTGAGGAGAAGGTTGAAAGCACCGTTTCCAACTTAAAGGTATATCACAGAGTTGACGTCTTAGCGCACGCGAGGCCGTGTCTGTAACTAACACACAGACGTCTCACCTTTTTTGCCTGCGTCTGTTTCTGGATCAGTCTAAGGTGGGTGGAAACAGCAGTGGGGGAAGTTTTGAGGAGGTTCTGTCGTCCACTGCCCACGCCAGCATCCAGGAAGTCCCCACAAACGCTGTCATGAATGAGAGCAGCGAGCGGACTTGCTAGCTGTTAGCGCACTGGAGGCCCCACGTGAGCACTGGCGGGAGACCAGCTCTTCCAACTTACCCTGCAACAACCACAGCTGCATGATCCTCGTCCCGTGCTACCATCGTACTAAAATACTAACCAAAAACGTGTCATTTTCATGCTTTGTCGTTTTTGCAGTTATAAAATACTAGCACTTGTGTTAATTTAGTAGTATGGGTGTATCTGTCTAGTTTATAATGAATGTTGTCTTTCATTCTTCCTCATAAGGCACTGAAATGAAGTTTTATTTGCCATTTGTGCGAGTATGAGTACAGGTACACTGGAATAGTCTTTTTGCTTACTCTCCTCAGAAACAGGCGAGAGCGAAGATTTGTGTCTGATCGTTGGATCATACATTCATCCGGTGCCCCTGGAGCTTCTAATTGGGGCTTGCAGGCCCACCAATGATTCCACCGAGCATGGGACTCAAACCAGCAACATTCTGATCATAAGCACAGAGGCCTAAACTACTGAGCCACACACCATTGAGGCATTTTCCCCTTTGGTTTCAATCAATCTCACCTGTTATATTCTACTAGCTACTCAATGAGCATTCTACAGTGTTATTTAGGTCCAGGTACGTGAGGTTTACAAAAATGTGGCAGATAAATGATAGGAGTGCAGGTCCAATCCCTGTGTGCTTTTAGCTATCAGCCGGAAGGTAATAAGGATCGAAGAACAAGACAGGTATGCCTCTTCATCCTATCAATTCCACTGTTACCTCCTTGCACCAGAAATCGGCACCTTTCCTTAATGGTGGCTCATCGGAGAGGCCGCAGAACGCCAGAATGTAGCACTGCGGTTCTGCTGGGATTGTCACAATGGTCAAACACTTGGTATTCTAACCATTTCTATGGAGAAGCTTAAGTGAACTTCGTAACAACATACTTTACCAAGATGTTATATACAAGTTTGTACCTTCTAGATAATTTGAGTATATCGGTATGTGTATGTACCATGCTTTGTGCTTTTAATATTAAAGTGTTTTGAGTGTCTTGTACAGTAATTGGTTAGCTTTCTAAACGCTTTTACAGACGGGTTTTTACAGGGATCTGGGAGAATGTTCTTTTCAGCCACTGTGCAGCTGTATATGTATGGCATGACAATAAAGCCCATTTAATTTATAATTACTTGGATGAGGTTTCAGAAACAGAGTCCTTATAGCAGGCTGGCAGCTTTTACCTCCGGAACAAATACACAGTATTTTATAAATAAGGGACAAATATCTTCTTTGACCATACAGTCCAGGTGATCAACGCAAAGCATCTGAGTGAATCAGCTGTGACAGAGTCTCTGTTGACCTTAATTATAAAAAAAAAAATGGGGAGAAGAGGTTTAAGACACAGCAAGGGGTCAGAGGTCACATGGTTTCAGATACCCCACTGCTCTCAGAGTCTCTGCGAGAGACCCCTCCCACTGCTGCCATGTGACCAGCTCGCTCTTCATTCAAACTCCTGACCAGCTGAAGGACTTCTGGGTGGCTGAACTTCCCTGTGTTAAAAAGAACATGTTGAGGTCATCAGTCAGATGGACTTTGAAAACCTGAAGACTCACTTCGCACAGGAAATGCCAGTGGCCACATAATGGACCAAACTGAATTGTGGGAAATGCAGTGATGTCGTGCCTTTTGTGGAATCGAAAAACTCTTGCAGCTTCCCAGGCTTCTTCTCCAGCTCCTCATACTCGAAGGCCTGCAGGATCATCTCCAGCTGGTCCAGCTCCTTCACCAGCTTGGCCTCGGCGCTCGACTGATACTCGTACTCCTGTGGGAGGAGGAGTCAGACATTACAGATCAACTCGTGATGATGATGATGATGATAATGACGAAGGTGATGATGATGATGACGGGTAAAAACCCTAAAACTCACTTCCCACAGCCCATAAATCTCTTTCCTCAGATCATCCTGAAGCAGCCCGGTTAGGTGCTTCATAGCTTCCTGGGGGAACAAAATTGCAGGTGGTTAACGATTATAATCCTCCCAACAGGACAAAATTTTTATTTTTATTCTCTACTTGCATGAAATGGTTTGTGAATATATACTGCAAACAATAACAGTTCTGTAACCAACACGTATGGTTATTCCCTCCTTGTTTAACAAAACCATTAATCGAGGTGTTTTAAACAGATACATTTCACACATACACATACTTTGGCAATTAATTAGCGTTTACTTGAAAGTGCAAAATCTGACACCTTCCTGCTCCGCAAAGCCTGTTACGGAAACATGTACCGTCAGAAATGGAGCAAAATAAAAACAAACACCTCCTCTCTCCTGTGCTTCTCCGTCTTGCTGATGTTATCCGCTGGAGCGATATCACCCACAATGCACTCGGCCATGTCATGAACCAAAGCCAGTTTAATGCACCTGAAACATGGCACGCAAACGCAGACCGGTGATGCACGAGTCTGTGCTGTCTGACTGGGATTTTCCCCAAAAGAAATTGCATGGCATCAGTGCTGTCCAATTAGAGATATTTTCCCCAACAGAGAGTATGATAACGCAAAAACCAGACTAACGACGTGAAATTCTCAGCAGAGTTAGTTATTTCGGCATTTTAAATTTGATGCAATACAATTTCGCGATTTACAACAAAGGATTTCTCCTGCCGCTTCAGCAACAGAAACAGGCAGTTAAGTCCTCCAATGGACGAATGCAGAAATCAACATGACGTAAATAATACAGTATATGTGTAAAATGAAGCAGGCTGGATGCAGGCGTCTGGTCACCTATCTTTGTTGATGGTGCTGTCGGTGATAGTTAGAGCCATCATGGACATCCTGTACATGTGGTCAGACACGCTCTCCGGCTTCGGGATGTTCCTGTACACCCAGCCTGTCCGCGGAACACGCTGTATGTATGCAGAGGACAAAAGCTTTCTCTATATGCAAACTACGCACGTGCAAATTTTAAGGCAGGCCCTTTAAAATAACAGCAAGCCCAATGCTCGCCATATCGACATTATAAGAAGTATAACAAAATAAGTATTTTCCCTTACCTTTAACTGCCCTATAAGTTTCATGAATTGCAGCATGTTGTTGATACCGAAGCACTGCGTGCCAGGCGCCATCACTGTAAAATATAACTGTCCCGGAAGTCTATACTGGGTAACCCGCATCCTGCAGTAACAAATGTGACCAGCAGGTGGGGGCCGTTCCTCAGATATACAGCGCTTAGCTTTTTAACTACATGCGGATCCGACAGGTGTTGCATGTTCATTCCCAGTTACTGTTACTAAAAGTCTGGATTCGCTAAGAGTCGAAAAATAGAGACCTAATATAAGTGTCATTGTATGTTATTCCTTTCAGTTGTAAAATAGTGCAGTTGTACCGTGATTTGATTAAGTTTATTGTTTGCAAGTAATGCTGGATGTGGACTTTCACCCCAGTTACAAAGGCACCGTGACTTCTGTCCACGTGCTTTCTCGTCCTGCAATTTCGTGTTTTCACCAATCCCTGCATATTTATAGCAATCAACTTCAAGATAACAGAATCTGATTCTGTGTCCTACAGCTGTTTGCTTACAGATGTTTCTAAGCATAACTCAGAGCTTGTGTTTGTGCCATTAAGTTAGCAGCAATGCTTGCTGACTATGGATCATAAAACTAAAGATGCGTAGGAAACACTTCAAAATATTTTGCATGGGTTTTTCTACAAAAAGCACCTAGCTGATGGGCATTTCAAAAGCACTGTGCGGTCAGCGGCTGATTTTCAGGACACTGTTTGGCAACTTAATTTTCGCCTATTAGCGATTGCGATCTCTGAAGTGTCACGACATTATATACTGGTGGTCAGGTTAAAAGTTGCTGAAGGAGTCTAATTAAGTGTATTTAATGGCAGACACTTGTGATGTGTCACGGTGCGTTTTTCTTGCATGTGGAAACACACACCGTCAGTTCCGCACGCATTTCTTAGAGATGTACTAAGAATGCTTTTCATATTAATTGCCATTCCTGTTAGATACATTTCTTATTAAATTTCACATTTTGTGTTCAAGGAAAGTTAGTCGGAGTACATTTCATCCTTTGAAAGTCATGTCCTTGACTTAAACGATGCGCACAATGTTTCTTTTTTAACAGTAATAATAAGGATTCCAGTCATATTGCATCATACGAATGTGAGGATGGGCAAGACCACTTAAAATAACTGTCAGAAAGATAAAGCCAGAGAGGAGTTCAAGTACTTGTTTTTGAAAGGTGAACGGTAAAAATGTTTATATAATGGAATCAACTGGCAACCTAAATGCCACATGAAGCACATTATACGTTTAATAATTTTCAGTCAGTCCATCTATAGTCTTGCGAGCAAATAAAAATGACGTCATTCTTATGTGAAGTGATGGTTCAGCCGGTTCTCACTGACGCTGTCATGCAAAACCAATTGCGCTTCCTTCTTAATTCTGAGCCACCCTCCTCATCTGGGTGGTCGGATTCACAGCTGCCTGAACGTCCTCCTTCGTGATGTCAGAGGATACAGACGTCTTCCTTCCTGCCTGCGTTGCCCTGCTATTTTTGGGCTGTCTGTTTACAGGGGGAAGACCTGCGTGGTGTTGGGAGGTCGTCAGTCCTTTCCACCTGTGCCAAAACGCTTCCTCCTTATGTCACTTCCTGGAAGATGTGCACTGACTCATGCTTCTAATGGGCAGTGGGGCTTCCTCAACAGTTGTTTACCACCACCCCCCCCCCAGCAGAGGAGGCTGGAAATGTGACGTCAGATGATAACTGATGTGATTCTTGAATATAATTTGCTGCAGCGGGATTATAGTGATTATTTGGGTATTTGAACAGAAACATTTCATTCTGCGTTCATTGCTTTGCATGAAATATGATGGCATTTATATATATTTTTTGGGGTGGGGGGGTGATAAATAAATCATCATCTTTCCATTCATCTTCCATCGCATATATGGAGTTCAGGGTGACAGCGAGCCGGAGATTACTCCAGCAGACAGGGCACAAGGCAGGGGACACTGCGGTATAATACGCCAGCCCATCATGGGGCATACACTGGGCAATTCGGACACCAAACCACCTGACTGCATGCTGCAAGCTCCTGGAGAATTCTTTTTGCATATCCCATCATGCTCTCATTTGAGACACACACACAGGTGAGAGCATTGCTTGAGGTCTTAACACAGGGTTAGGCCATTTATCTGGCGCCCCTGGAGAATTTTGCAGGGGTCCTTCATACTATTCTGCCAAGGCTGGGGCTGTGACCCACTAAGCCACACACTGCCCCCTGAATGGGGTAATCGATGAACAAAAAGCGATTTTAAGTGTCACGTATTGATTCTTAGCATCATTTGGGTGTGATTCTCTGCTTTGTGTCTCATTCCTGTCTTCTTTGGCTGTCCTATAGACTCTCACATGCTCAGACTGGTGTTTCAGGACCTGACATATTACAGCCTGCCTCTGAACCCCCCCCCCCCATCACATTACCCCTATAAGTATGATTGTTTATGTGTAAGTGCACAAGTGTTCAGCCAGGTCACATGACCACAGAAAGATGCTTGTTTTTTATAGCATGTCTGGTTACGTAGCTTTACAGCTGTGGCCCCGTCTGGGGAGTCCCACGGGGACGGGGGTGTCGGGGCAGCCTTGGAGGCTGTTAATTGACGCTAGGGACCCTAGAGAACTGCAGGTAGACATGAGTGTCAGTTTAAAAAAAAAAAAAACATCCGGCCAGCTTCCGTTGTCAAAACAATGATAGCTGCCCCTCCCCCTCTGTGTTTACAGGAAGGCGACCGTTCCTTCCCAGCCTCGTCCCTGTAGCAGAAAATAGACAGAACGGGGAGTAACTGGAGTGCTGACTGCTCATCCTCGAATGCATTGTCCTCCCTGCTATTTTTAACCTGTTGCTGCCATTTTGTGTCCGTGTGTGTATTTTTTTTTACTGTCCCTTTAACCTTTGACCCTAAGCCTCATTGCTGTCCTTTTAAATTTAGCAGCATGTGCTAAAAATGGCCTGGGAAACCTTTTGGGGGAATTTTTTGGTGTCCCATCCAGAGAAGCGTCCCCAAGCCTGGGGGTTGGGACCTGGTGCCGTTTCTCATGAGAACGCGACGTCGGCATTGGGGGGGTGGTGGCTGTGCGTGCCTGTGCAATGCTCATGCAAGGCTGTGCTGAGCACTCCTGGAAACTGTACCCCCCCCCCACTCCACTGTGTTCCAATGACCCCTGATTCGGAGCACCAAGTGCCATCATAACGACCGGCAGTGCTGCAGCTATTCGCATTTCAGGCACAAAAACTGCCCCATCGTACTACATGTGCCATTTTAATGCGATGTTGCATGAGTCAAATGTCAAATGCGATAAATGCCATTTACTCAAGCCGTCGTTTAAATGGCAGCCTATAAAACGGGAAGTAAGAGGTATAGAGAGACACTCGTTAAGTGTTGATGTTCATCCTGCGTCCCTGCTCTCGTTTTGAAGAACATGCGGGAGAGAAATGTGGATTACGCGGCCTGCAGGCCCCGGCCCCCGTCCCCCCCCCTGCAACCCCCCCCCCCCCCCTTTTTCAGTTTCCGGGGGAAACGGGAATAGAACCCCCCCCCAGGAATCCCCCCCCCCCCCCCCCGCAAGCTGCTCCATGTGATCACACATGGCAGTGGGGGGGTCATGGCAGAGCACAACGCCACGGGTAACGGCGGCAAGAGGCCCGGGGAGCGTCAAGCCCTCCTCAGGGGGGCCTTCGGAATGAGAGGGGGAGAGAGCCAAGCCTCGAGTGAATGCGCGGGAGGGTGAGGGCCGGGGCAGGTGTAATGCGAGCCCCCCCCAGCCGCCGGTTCGCTACCTTGAAGTGAGTGACCTCAGTCATGCTATAAACACAGGTCACGCTGAAGACAGTGAAGGGGGGATCTGTCTCTTTGAGGGAGAAGAGAAACAGACGGGCCGGGGGGCCGGGGGTGTGGGGGGGGCACGGGCCCCTTTCTTCTTCACACTGAGGACAGGAGTGGGAAGAGAGGGGCTTTGTAACTGCCGACTCCTCGCCTTTGATTCGGGTCCTTTGAGACGGGGCCTCTGCTTAGGCAGCCCCTGTGAAAGCCCGAGCGGAACCGGGAATGCCTTGGGGTCCATCCCTGCTCAGATCCGCTGCCCATCAGGATCCGCTGCCGGTCTGGACCCAATGCTTTTTAAAAACACCTTCCATACTATGGATTTATTCTCTTTAGGAATGAAAAAAAATGACAAAACAAGTGCCTTGTATTTTGGTTTTTTGAGCAGGAGTTGTAAGAGCTCAGCGTCGGGTGAGTAATAGTTGCGCAATTTATTACAGACCTGACAGGACATTTAACCCCGCGCGGGGTGGTATGCGTCCATCTTTTCAGCCTCCACGTGGGGCGTGCGGCCTCCCAGCAGGCTGGCTCCGCCCCTCGCCCCCGCAGACCCGCACGCGGAAACCCAGCTTTGTGGTCGTTGTGGGAGACGAATGACCTTCTGATGGCTGCCTTTCCTGAAAAGCTGCTGTTTTTCTCTTTTTTTTAACCCAGAACCTCCAAATATGAGTTAAATTCTTTTTTAATGTTGTGCAGTTACACGCTTTTCCTGGGGGCAAATTTTCATTAAGTGCCTCAGGGCCAAATGTGGATGAGCTTGAGGTTTCTATCCCACACCAAGGCTGATGACAGAGGGATGGTCCCATATTATTATTATTATTATTATTATTATTATTATTATTATAAAAAGGGTTCAGGTCCCTGTTTTCTATTCTCACAGTTTTGTAAGTAATACTGAAGTCCCACAACATGAGGGTGGGGGCTGGTGGGGGTTGGGAGGGTTGCTAATTCACATGAATTTCGACACATTCAGCACTGTGCAAAAGTCTTGGGCAGTCAAAGAAAATGTGTAAAGGTATTTATCTGGGAAGTAAGTGTGTGCAAAGGAAAATAAACAGAATTTATACAAATGAGCAATAACAAAAAAACACAATTTAACATCAACATCTGCAAATTATACACAATAAAAACTGACAAGGATTTCTTCTGTTCTTCAAAAAGTTACTGATATCTTGTTGGATGGCTAGATGAACACAGATTCAGTTCCCAAACCTCTCCTCAGGGGCGCCTCAGCCATTCCATGCATTTGTTAAATTTCACAACCAGCTCAATAAATTCATAACCTTAATTTTAGTTAATAATATAACTCAGTGAGGTAGCGATTAGCCATATAAGGTGTTCTAGTGGTTGGGTCAACAAATACATGGGCATATCGGATGGTTGCTGCAAATACTGGGGTGACTTATTTTGAAATGGCTAAGCTGACACACTTTGACAGACGTAATGTCCTAGTTTTACACCAACTTTTGCATAGTACTGTACCTGTCCGGTCTTTTAGTTTGCAATTGTTATATATAACTTTCACACTTTACCTTCATTCATTTTTGGAAAGGCTTTGCTTAAGGGTACCAGATGGCCCCACATGGGACCTTAACTTGCAGACATTTTGGCATGAGTCCAGCTCCTTAACTACGACCCCCCCTGCTGGCGCTGATTATTAGCTTGCTTGCATGCCTGTGCTAAGTCAGCCATGCCTGTGGTAAGCATCAGCGAAGGCTGTGACATGGTGCAGGTTCTGTGGCCGCCCCATTCTTGATAATGGGTGACGGGTGACACTGAGCATGGCCTGAGTGACCATCAGCAAGGAGGCATTATACTCTGGGGACAGAGTCGTGTCCAGGTCCACTTGTAACATCCCGCTTCTGTTTCTGGATTTTTCAAACCAGCGACGTTAGACGCCCCCTCCCTGGGAAAACGGCAAACGTGCTAGGATAGACAGGCATTACGCACAGGGAGCGATGCGTCCAGGGCCGACCTGCGTCGTCTGCTCCACCTAGAGGCTGGCTGAAGAACTTCATGAATATTCTGGCAGGTTCATTAGTGGTAACAGATGAGACATGTAGTGTTAGTAACAAGGCAGATGGCATCTGCATCCGCTTTTGTGCCCTAAGAGCCGAGGATGCAGCTAACGAGATCCACAAGCTGCCCTGGACCTCTTGGGGGCTCATGGTGGGAGCTTAGTCTTTTACAAGCAGCTTTCTCTCCCCACGGCACCCCTGTATCCTGTTTCCAGAGAGACACAGGGTCCTAGGAAGGCTCTCCTTCCCAATAGCCCCCCCCCCCGATGGTTTGTGACTGGCCACGATGCCCCCAGTCTCTCCGTGAAAGTACCACCCGTCTCCTTTCCTGTGTGAAGGCCCAGATGTCAGACAGGGCATGGGTGGGGGGTCAAGCTGAGGGGAATTTGCTGGAAAGCATGTCTCCATAAGAGAGAGAAAATATGATTACGTGCCATTCCCACCTCAGGAAAACTGCCTTCCAGGACCCCCCCCCAAAAACCTCTGCCACAACCTGAACACTGGGTGGGGCCCATTAACCAGCCGGCTTGACAAAAATGAGAAGTAACCTGTTACTCTTTCGGGGCGGTCCTGACTTTTGTCAGTGTGTTTATAATGGCGAGGCTGAAAGAGTGAGGGCATGCTGGGAAAAACAAGCCTTGGACCTGGGGGGTTGGGGGGTGATATTGCAGGTCATGGCGATTTAGCTGCGCTGTCGGTGGTGTGGCACAGCCGACGTGGCAAGCCGAAGTGCCGGCATGCTGTTTGAATAGCGCCGGGCGGAAGTGCAGCGTGGATCGGAGCCCTGGCCGCCCTGCCCCCCCCCCGCAGGGTGCCTCATTCAGAGGGTATTAAGGTCCAAGAAATGACTTTCATCTCAGAGATGTGCTGGATTCCATCTGTCAGCGTGGTGGCCTCATTGTTTGGGAAAAAGAGGAGTGTCGCAGGTTAGGGATGCGACACTGGGATGCAGGAAGGAATGGACTGAGGAAATTTAACTATTGGGAAATATTGAAAAAATTGACTTAGGCCAGGCCTGGAGTGGCCAGTTGGGAGACCGGAGAGAATTCCTGGTGGGTCGCTTAGCTGTTGTGCCAGTCAGAGACAAAATAATTTTACAACTTCTTGAACAAAATTCTACAACAACAATTAAGAATGTTAACCAGTGAATTTTCTCATGCGTGCACACACACACATACACACACAAAAACAGACACACACGTTTGTATCCATAAATTTCTATGGGCATAACCATAGAACCATAAGTAACCAAACGAAATATAAGACTTTTGGCATTTTTAGTTGTTTGATTGCAGTCATCGATTTTTATAAAATCGAGTTTCCCTTTTTTCCCCATTTTTCGGTCCCCACAAGGTCAAAATAACAGGTTTTTATCATATGGCATGCTTTACGAACGGATGAGGAATGATCGTAGCCTCTGTGATTTTTGGAAGCCGAGTGGCGTCCTGCCGAAATGGTACATTTCAACCAGGAAAACGCCTGTGCTATGCTTTTATCTAAACTTTTACTTCTGACGAATGTTCACTTTTAATAGACCCCGAGAAAGCTGGCGAGATAAGCATCGCGAGAGATCCATCGCTGACAGCCACGTCTCCGGTTATGAGGATTAGCTCCTATCAAATCGCCCAAATTAGGTCATTAAGACAATCAAGACTTTATCTTAATTGATAAAAAGGGCTTTTCACTTAACTGCTCTATATGTTATCGTTTTTCAGCTGTTGGGTGTAACCGGCTTTATTTTTACCAAATCAGAGATTATGGGACCAGGGAAGAAAATACGTTACATAACTTTGCCTTTGGATTTGGCCTGGAAAAAAAGACTTCAAAGAAAGTTTATCATGCATGCTAACAGAACAGGCTGGTTTGTGGTTAAAAAAATGCTAATTCAGACACAGGGTAAGTGTGACATTTGGCAACAGCTGATTACACTGTTCCTCGTGGTGCTTGTGGCCGTGTGACTGCATGCACACGTACTTCTCATCTGATTGGCCAGCGTCTCTTGGCAACTCTTAGCTGCCAGTGTCACTAAGCCTTTTAGTTGCCAAAATCTTCAAAGGTCAAAGGAACATCAAGAGGTCAAAGGTCAAAGGAACATCATGGCCGCAATCCGTCAGATTTCAGCTAAATGGCGAGGCAGGACCGGCGACGGCTCACATGGCAGGGTTTATGTCAAATTTATTTCAATGAAAATGCCCACAAGAACAAAATGTTCCTGTCAGGGGTCGACAATATGTTTGACTGCATCAAAAACAGGAAAATAAGCTAACAAGCAAAGGACACAGTAGATCGGCATTCACACTGAACAGGGAAGAGAGGAATGCAAATACCCGTGTGCAAATATGAGCGGAATATGGGGATCCTATATCCCAGTGGAGTCCAGTATTCTGGAAGACAGCCAACTGCAGGTTAAACCAATGGGAAGGGAGTTCTGCTCCTTGACTCTAGGCCCCGGCACAGCAACAGATCGAACGAGCGCCGTATAAATTTAGCTCCTCGCTGCTCCAGACGAGAAAAGGTCAGGCACTTCATAAAGTAAGATGGCCAGGCCTGCGAAAGACTCCGGGACCTACCAAGGAAAACAATCCCAGAATCAACACGGAGCGGCCTGTGAAAACAAACAGAGCTGATGAGAACGCCGTTGAGCGCCCCCCCTTCCTCACCCGCCCCCCCCCCCTGAAGGGCTCATTAGTGACCAGATGTGACCCCCCCCTCCCAGCGTTGCTTCCTTACCCGACAGCTTGGCGGTGGTTCGCCCCCCGGTCAGCCCCCCCGATTTCCGAGGACGGCCCATTTGCTACGCACGCGTCCCGCCAGTGCGCGTGCATGCCTGTGCGTCTCTGCTTGTCTTCCTGTCGACTCCCCCCACCCGACATATGATGGCCTTGAATGCAGTTTTTCCACGACGAGAGGATGTGTTTCTATGGGACTGACACCCCCCCCATTGTGTTCATTTAGCGTGTTTTGCTTCCCAGTGTGTTTTGGAACTCGGTGGTCATACTCACATTTACCACAGTGCTTTCAAACGTGTAGCTACTGTTCTGCATTTTCGTTATTTTGTTTCAGTGTTTGTGTTTGTCACTTCTCCTCGACAGACTTTCGAACGCAACTCTCTCTCCCAGAAACAGATAGAAACTCTCTCACTGAGACTCATTGTCAGAGCAACTCTTTCCAAGACTCATAGGAACTCTCTCTCAGAGAGACCATTTATAAGAATGACTCTCTCTAATGCTAATAGGAACTATCTCAGAGAGACTCTCTCCGAGACTCATAGAAACTCTACCTCAGAAAGACTCTCTCTCTGAGACTCCGTCTCCAAGACTCATAGGAACTTTCTCTGAGTAACTCTCTCTCCCAGCGATTCTCTCTCTGAGACTTATAGGAACTGTCTCTCCCAGTGACTCTTTCTCCAAGTCTCATAGGAACTCTCTCAGACTGACTCTCTCTCCAAGACTCAGAGTGACACTCTTTCAAAGTGAGTCTTTCTCCCAGCGACTCTCTCTCTAAGACTGCTTGTAGGAACACTATCTCCACCCGTCTCTCTTTCAAGATGGTGAAAAGACTCACCCTTCCTCTCTGCCGCATGGCATTCACAAAGGCACACACGGTGGGCATGCCACAAGCTTCAACAGCGATCCAGCACGTTTTCAAAGCTAAAAACCAGGGGAAATTTCAGGGCATTTTAGCCCTGGATTGCGGTAGTGCTGATCATTTTCAGAAAACATGACAATGTCTGCCCACAGGAGGTCTAGGCCAGCACCATCCAGGCATTCTGGCTTTCTCTGCCATCCTAGACCCCTTGGCTGTGACACCTCTTGCAGTTTGGCCTCGGGACCCTACTCCGTTGTGCCATGGAGCGTGCACCAGCCCAACGTGGGACCTGGGCTCTGGCAGCAAGCACGTCTCAATCTTGATAGCGCTGGGGGAAGGCGGAGGGGTCGCCTGTATCTGCCAGGGGATCGCGGTGCACAACAGAGGGAAGTAGCTGTGAGCGCCCCGCTTAGAAGCCATTGTGTGGCTCCCCCCTCAACCCCCCCTACACACACACCAAACTGCAGATGTTGGCACACAATGGCTGTCTTGTACAGCCGTGAGTGAGAAACGATTTTACTGAAAGTAAATCAAAGGGAGCAGGAGAGCGGGCTGCGCGACCAAACTCTCGACGAGCCGCTGGCGGGATACCGCCAGGCATCCGGGGGTATGCTCCCCCCCGACACAGGGGATCGAGCGCATTGCATGGGGACTGTGATGTCCCAACCACTTGTGGCCTCCCTGTGCTCACACGACCTGCCTCGACCTGGCGTGCCCCCCCACCTCCCCCGAGACGGGAGTCTGGTTACAGACATTGCTGGGTTAGTTTTGCCTGCTTGGGGGCAGCACCAAGACCCATAATTATGTGGTCACCTCAGATGGCGATCACACGGTCATCTTTCTTAGGCAACTTCCTAACTTTACAGATGCTATATTGGGAGAAAGCTACACATTACCGTTTGCCACTTTATTTTCAGTTAGAAAATCCAAAATGCTTCACCATGGGCTTGTATAAGAAATTACAAAAGATGGGTGGGTGGATGGATGGATATTCCACCAGATGTCCGATTTATAATTAACATCTGCACCTGTGAGTCCTTAGACATACATCCAGATGGAAAAAATTCACATCGTGATGCATGACAACTTCTGCAATAGATATTGCGATATACTGCGAGTTGTACCAACACAAGGCAGGGCAGATGAACGTGCTATTGCTCAATATCATTTTTATGGATTCCAAAATATTTCCACACAGAGGAAGTCGAATGTCTTTTGGTGACAAGTTCTTGTTCATTTTTCTCATTCTCACCCATTTTATGAAATTTCTCACAGACGTACCACATCGCCGATGACTGAGTCTGACGGCAAGGAAGATGATGCAGAGCTCATGCAGAAACAGCAACGATAAACTTTAGACTGAATTATTACAATGTACTGAAAAGGAACAATCATTAAAATTGCAACGCTTGCTAAGTGTTGATTCCTGTGACAGAGTAAGAATGTTTTAGTGTAATTGATGGTCTCAACTTTTGATAAGACAAACTGCATGTGCGTAGCATGTCGTCAGCATCGCATATCGTGCAGCCATGGTACATATGATGGATGTTGACACTCTGGTCACTGGCCCGCCTCTGAATTCCCCGCTACTTTGCCTACACTGTTCATCACTGTCATCGACAGTGCTCCTCTGGCACTGCGGTCCCTGGAGCCGCTCTCCATTGGATAGCCTGGGAGAATCAGAAGATGAGGGAGAGATCCTCAAATGGAGGGGAAGTGCAGTGAGATAGTCAGCCACTGGATCAGTTAATGCATCAGAATTGGCCATAATTCGCAGGCAGATTAGGGCGTCTTGAAAGATGCCCAAGAGATGTGAGAAGCTGAGGCCTGGGAATATGTTCAACAGGCAAGTGGAGAAACGTCTCACCGAGTGGCCAGAATGAGGCTCTCCTTCCCTGTACACCACGCCAGCATCTGTAAGCTCATGTGACAGCAGGGAGCTCCAGTTTTAAGAGCCGAGAATTTTTCAATTACTCCCAGCCATCTTAGCTTTTTTGGTTTGCCAATGCCAAGCTGGCTAGCAAATGGCAGGCGAGGACCCCAGGGCTGCCTCAGGAATGCCTGTGACTTGTACAGGTTTCGGGGGTGGGGGGGGACACGGGTAGGTTTGGTTTGTTTATTTATTTTCACCTTAGCAGTGCAAAAGGGGTGCAGTAGTCGCTGCGGACGTGTTTCTCCAGGATGGTGGGAGAACGGGGGTGGTAACGTCACCTGATCCCAGCCCCAGAGGCCGACCCCCGTGGGCTGCTGCTCCATCGCACCTCTGGGGGGGGGGGGGGGGGGGGGGGGGGGAGGGGGGGACCGGGGCGCGCCCCCCCCCCCCACCACCCTCCCAGCCAGG
>JAAGVU020000005.1:448142-491476 GCA_011763525.2 Mormyrus iriodes | reverse complement strand
TCCTCAAATTTACTTTAAAATGTTCTCCCGCTAATTTCCACTCATGGCCACGAGTTCTAGTATTTAAACTAATGTTTGGGTTAATGTGCAAAGGTTCTTCTAAGATGATCAGAGAGATCTGAAGCCTGGGAAGGAGGACAGGACCACATGCAGCTGCAGGTTCCCTCTGGCCAGGATAGAAGCCCGAGGGTGTGGTTGAGGTGTGGTTCAGGTGCTGTTCAGATGCGGTTGGGGTGCAATTGGGGTTCAGTTGGGGTGCAGTTTGGGGTGCAGCTGGGGTGCAGTTTGGGTGCAGTTGGGGTGCAGTTTGTGTGTGGTTGGGGTGCAGTTGGGGTGCAGTTTGTATGTGGTTGGGGTGCAGTTTGAGTGCAGTTTGGGGTGCAGTTGGGGTGCGGTTTGGGTGTGGTTGGGGTGCAGTTTGGGGTGCAGTTGGGGGGTCCTCGAGGTGTAATTGCTGCTGTATCCCAGAGTCCACGTGACCCCTGGGACCACCTGGAAGAATACAGACCCCAAAGGTGGTGATAGTCCACAGCTATGTGTCTCCATCACAAATATCTTTAATATCAACAAGATAGTGAATCCAGATGTTCCTTGTTTCCGTATCTAAACAGCCATTGTGTTTCATAATAAAGAAAGTCACTAATCTGTCGGTCAACCAACACAGCTTTGCTTACTGGCTAAAATAGTTTTTCCCCCCTATGTAGCACATGCCAGGAGAAATGCCCCCCCCAACCCCCCAGGTGTCTGTACCCTGTTGTGGACACCTCTCCATCCACACCTCCATCCATGTGAAGGTGGTGAGATTCCTCCTGCCGCTGCCTCCAGCCTTGATGACAGCTATTTCCCAGGCTTGGCCCTCTCTGGCCATAAGGCTCATTTGCTCCCACCACCCCCCCTCACTGCCTCTGTCGGCCCATCACCCTCCCCAGAGCACGTGAAGGGCCCCGAGAGATGTGCGCTTGACCCCGGGCTCTTGAGCGGCAGGCCGTCACCGCCCCAGGAACCTCGCGACTCTGATAAGATGGCTGACCCCGCTGTTGGCACATTCTCCCGTGATTAGGCAGGGGGGCAGATTATGGTGGCTGAAAGCCGTCGGAGGTCAAGCAGCCCGTGTAACCCTCGCGGGTTCTTATCGGCGGCCCCGAGCACTGAGGTGCGACGTACCCCGGCCTCCGGACGAGGAGACAGACCCTTGACGGCAGCACAATGCACAAAAGCAGCAAGTCACTCCACAAGCGCCTCGGACGGCCGAGGGAAGAACAATCATTCACACACAGACCGGGCTCTGAAGTCAGCCCCCTTCTGTGCCGGGCAGCACAGCCATGGACTTTTATCTTTAAAGATTACTCCTTTTATTGAGCTCTTGTTTGAAATTTCTAATATTCTTCCACTCGAAAAACTAGTCCCCACGCTGAGATTTATCGAACAGTTTGACTGGAATTTTTTTTATCCATAGGCCAGTGTCTTTTTCCAGTTTTTTGTGATACATTTTGGGTAACACTTTACTGGACGGCACACTAATACTTAGTACTAACTTAGTTACTCCTGAAGTACAAATCATGAACAAATATAGTAGCTAATTGAGATAATAGATGCTTCACGATTCATTAATGATGAACAAACGTGAGATTAGTATTTCCCTTGTGTTATTCATGACTTCTTCCTTCTGTAGTTTCTTAGTTATTGTCACAATTGGGAGGAGTAAGGAGGTGAGGACAGGCATAGGGATCAAACAAAAAGGGGCTTTAAGCACTGCAAAACAAAACAGACCATGAGGAGCCGAAAGAGGGAAGCTGGAACTGGGAATATGCACAGGTATACACAGGATAACATGACTGCGTCAATGGCCGGACTGGGAAGCACTTTTTTGCAGGACTGACAAGGGAGCAAATGAGAGGCAGCTGGAGTGATCCACACGAGGGCTGAAACGAGAGGTAAGACAAAGCCGGCAACAAGCATGGCTCATTAAGGCCACACTAGGGGGAGAACGAGGAGGGCACGGAGGCAGGACATGACAGTTATTTCTTCAGTAGTTCCTTCAGTTGTTCACAGGTTTACAGAATTAACAGATATAGTAAGAATTACAGTAACTGTTTGCGATAAACGTTGCATCATGATTCATTAATGATGAACATATATAAGTATTTAACTTGTATTAACATGAGAGTATGTAACTAAGACTTACTTTGTGGTTAATTAATATATTAGTAATAGCATAATATTAAATTATTTGTACCCTGTCATGTAAAGTGTTGACGCATATGGTAATTCATTGTTCTTCTCTGACATGGCGCAGTTGAAACACACTGCCTGGTATTACGGTGCAGTGGGAAAGCAACTTTAATTTCATTTCAGTGTTATTTTGTTTCTTTTTTTGTGTTTGATGTTATATTTGTAAAAAAAAAAACTGAATAAAACATTAAAAAACTCTTTGTTTCATGAATCATTTCCGCTGCAGTTTTTAGTTCCTGAAGGCAGAATGTCACTACCATTTCTGAGAAGCTCCCGGCGCTTGATGAACGGCGAGCTGCTCTGATTTCTAAAACATCCCTTATGATTGGAATAACACCCCGATAGGGGGACGCGGGGCACAGCCCATAATAACAACATTTACCATTGTTTCCCCCGCAGCCGTGACTCTGGGTATCAGTGTTGTGGCTGGTCGCCGCTGATAATGGCAGCCGTAGAGGCCCTTGATGGATTCTGTGGCATTGTGGTTCCTTGCACTGGCCCCCGCTCTCACCCTTGCAGGCCCAAGGAGAGGCCCTCAGGCCCTGGCTGGTGCCACGTGTCACGAGGAACTGCAGCAGAAGCCCCAAACCAAGGAAAGATCCCCTTCTGAGTTGTAGGCCACAGTTGATGAATAGTACACAAATCAAGAACAAATTGAGCTTACAAATTAGCACCAGTAGCTCACTCATTTTACTCACTTACATCCTACGTGACACTTTTATCCAAAATGACTCACAGTACAGGGAATGGTTATAGTTTATGTGTATTCCAGCAGATGTGAGCCCACAATCTCTGCATTGCAAGCATAATGCTTTACTTGTTGTGATACAGGAGCTCACTGACCTCATCGAGCGCTGGGTGCTGGCTGTGTGTGGAGTTTGCATGTTCTCACTCTGGCAAGAAGGCTGATGGACAATTTCAGGTCAGGTATGTGGGCTTGCATGCACCCATTAGGTGGGAATAAGCCAATCAACACTCAGCTTCGAGTAAAACCCCCCTTCGGAACAGGCTTCTGTGCCGGTAACTGGAAGGTCGCTGGTTCAAATCCCAGCCTCAACAGAATACTCACATCTCTGTTGGGCCCTTAACACAGCCCCCTCCCCAGGGTACCAGATAAATAGCTTGACCTTGCTCTCGGACCCCAGGCTTTGCTCCCAGCTGTATATATGAGTGTGAGTCTCAAAGAAGAGTATGATGGAATATGCAAAAACTACAGCATTCCAGTGCACTTATGCTTGTAAAAATAGAAAATACAGCTTCATCATCTTTCGTTTTTTTCACAGGGTGCTGACACTATGAACGACACACCCTCTTATCAGTGTCCCTCTCGTCCCGCCCCATCTCCTAGGCGCTGAAATGTAGCCTCTGACGTGGCCGTGTCTGCTAAAACTCTGACCCCACCCTTCACACTGTTCCATTCGTGTGTTGGACCCCAGTATCCTGTATCACACTGCTGTATAACCTCTGGCAGCAAACTGGTCTCTCATTACATCACTTCCTGCTACTCGTGCCCAGCGTATGTCACGGTTCAAATTGACCTATCCTGCAGGCCTCATTAAAAACAGCTGCTACTTTTGGCCCGCCATGCCACAACATGCATCTCTGGCACTCTCCGTCCCACAGACGGGGGCCCTGGTGTCACAGGTCGTGTTAGGTACATCCGACAATTTCCTGACTCCCTGCCGCTGATTGTTTGAGCAGATCACACAGCCCAGTGTCTTCAGACGGGAGAGCGTGCATCCACGCAGTGTCCCACAAGAAACCACTGTATGCATGCACCTGTGGTATATCACTCGACAATTTATATTTGTGTCTATCGAGCTGGGTTTTTGTAACCATTTTACATGACCACCAGGTGGTGCAGTGGTTCAGGAGCTACACTTGTTACCAAAAGCTTCACAATAATTTAGTTGCTTGCAAGGACATTGATGTCATTGTCTGTTGCAGGATTCTGAGGAGGCTTCTCATGCTTCTGTTTCAGTCGCTGTTTTATTTCACCTGAATAGTAATTTTGAGATAAAAGGAGTCGCGTGTCACTGGTCAGGAAGCGCTAATGCAGAAATACCTTCACGATGATGAGCTTCCCATTTTTGGGTTCAGTCGTGCTGCACAACCAAGTCAGACGTGTCTTCATGCCTTTAAGAACGACTGATCTGCAAGCCAGGACTGCCCCCCGAAAAACAGGGAACAGACCCGTCTCTTGCTTTTCTGGGACGGACTCAGGCCACTTGTAGACATAGAGTCGATCAGACATTCCCTAGATCCAAGCCTGGCCTTTAAGGTCCATTCACTGGACCAGAATGGCGTCGCTGGCCCCACAGGGGGGCAGGGGGGTGGCTTTCAGAAGTCCTGACAGAAATACAGCCCGACACTGAGAATGGCAGGAAGGGGGCCACTATTCTGAGCCATTCTCTTCAGCTTTGCTGGGCCGAAAGCCTGGAGCCTGCCTGACATGCACTTACTGCCCAGGATGTCCGACTCACGGTCGCAGCCCTTGTCAGGGGCGAGTATTTCACCCCTGAGAGGCGCTCTGCTTCCTGATATAGGATGCAGTTGCTTGTCTCTGGGTGACCTTAAACGGTAATAAAGCGGCTATAATGTAGTGTGAAGCGGGGGGGCCGCGTAACACTTCGGCAGGGCCCATTGTCGCTGCAGCGGCTCCTTCCTACTCCGGGGAACACAAACAGCGCCCTGTTATTCCGCGACAAACCGCACAACAATGAGAAGGAGTCCAGCCTGTTTGTGCAGCACCAGGTTGTTGTTTCAGCTCGCCTTACAGACCGAAGACGGTTCCAGTTTCGCAGAAGCTGGGGCGGAAAACGGAAATCGTTAATTCGCCAGCTCATTTCGTTTATTTGTCTGCGACGCACGACACAGCGGTTCTCTGACTGACTACACATCACTTTATGTACTGCCGCTAGCTTGAAGTGAACTAGAGGTTAGCTGGAGTTAGCTAGCGTACAAGAACTGAGCATCCCTGTCTCCACATTGATGAGAATAATCATTTCCCATGCAGCACTTTTCCAAAAGTGCTTCTAAAGTCATGCTTAAGATTTACTGTCTCGCGTTAAAGAAGGCGGTGATGTTGTTTTTCAAGTTGGGACCTGACCCAACAACCACCTGGTAACATGCTTTTTTTTTGTGCCGTGCACAGGAAAGCAGGCCTTCAAAGCCATGAAGCAGTTAACATAATGCTTTTTTGAAATGAACAAAAAAAGTGGCTTCAGAGAGCCTGACGAGAATGAGTGCCCTGTGCAGGGAGGAGGGCCTGGGACTGTGGCGGCTGCTGCTGTTTTCATTGTGTGCCGGCGACTCGCGGAGGGTAAGAACAATAATGCATGTAATGCTGATCTTGGAACGGCTCCATAGAGCTTTTCCCAGGCCGGGCAGTTCTTGGGAACCGCTGATACCATGGCACACCGGGGCCGGCCTCGCATCGGCCCGCGCAGGGCCAGGGGGAGGGCGGAGCCCCGCGCTGAGGAAGTATGCGAGGGATGACAAGAATCCTTCCCCTGCCTGGGAATGGAGGGCATGCATGCGGACACACACACCCACACACACACACTCACACAGATCTTCAGAGCCGGGCCCCTTCTTTACCACACTGTTCCCAGAGGCTCTCCCACCTCCAGCTCCCCCATGCCCAGTAAGATCCACCCCTCCGAGCCCCCACCGGGGGAGTCTTGGCTCTCACTCTCATGTTGTGCTCTCCGCCTTTATCAGAGGCCCTTGTTTACCGTTGTTCAAGGATGAAATGTGGAAATAGACAGGACAGCAGAAGGGGAGGGAGGGATCAGTTTCTCCCATCTGTGCATTTTGCCGGATAAGCGCACGGCCGCCGTGAGCCGCGGCAGGAACAGCCAACCGTCTTCAACGTGCCGGAACAATCGTCCGTGTGGCTGCTGATGCCGACGGCACGCCGCCGAATGTGGAGTCGTCAGCTTTGGGTCCCAGCGGCTGAATGTGCCGCGTAGAGACTGCAGAAGCTATGTAACGAAACACACTTGCTGAACGAGGAGAAGTCTGCACTTCAAAGCGATGTTTCAAATGCATATTTTGACTGGTGGAAAATTGTGCATTTGTAATTATGTACTTGTAATTGTGTATTTTACCTGTATTTGTATCATTTTTTTCCAGAAAGGTCTTGGGAACAGATATACCAGGATTCTTTTACTACAGTGATACAGTGACGTTATACCGCACACCCTTCTCAAGAGCCTTGGGGCGACTATGTTACTAAAGGCTCTGTATAAAAATAAACTGAATTTTTAGTTGTTTCTTTTTATGTGGCTTATTTAGGCAGTAGGTTGTAATTATATTTCATTAGACTATAACAAACTTAAAGGAAAAATTGCCAGCGAAACTCATTATCTTAGGCAACAAAAAAAAAATCTAATATATATAAACACACACTAAGGTGAAATTAGCCACTTTATGCATTCACACACAGATGAGCCCCTGAGTGTGAAATGAGAATTATATTGAGTGCAGTCAGCCAAAGGCAGATGGGGACCCAACCCCATGACCTCTTCCACGCTGACCTCTGGAGCATCAGGCCTGAGGAGGGTTCTTCTCCAGAGCCTGGACGAGTTTAAAGATGTCGTTTCAGTCTGGGGGTGGGGGGCACACCTGGGAAACCCATTCTGCCGTCCCGGGCTATGAGTGAGTGTTGACAACTGGATTATAACCCCCAGTCCGAATGGCAGGGACGTGCCAGCGAACAGCGGGGTCTGGCACAGGCTTCTGACTCCAGTACTCAGTGCTGTGGTGGGCAAAGCCGTGGAGATGTTAGTCTGAAGGTCACCGGTTGAAGCCCCGGGAGGTCTTGTGCAGAGCGAAGGCGATAAGCCGGTTTGGATAAGCACGTCAGCCGGGCCGATGCCAGGAGAAGAACACAGTTTAGCTAACGCCCAAAGGCTGCAGGACCCACAGTAAAGCACGCGGGGGAGGGTAGTGCACACTTTGGGGGGGTTGGGCGACAATGCACACTTTGCGGAGGGGTCTCAAAGCACACATAAAAATATTTTCACGGTAATCTACATTCTCTCCACGTAACAGCAGCCTCAAGCGATCCATCCGACATAGCTCACTGTTCAGCGCCTTTCTGGCAATGCTTTGCGGCAGGTCTATTAATGGCACGCGCGCTTTTCCGCGAGCTTCTTTGAAGAGTTTGCGGGGACCTAGCCGGCGTCTTCCTCGAGCCCGCGCGCCTTTTTATAGCCGCGGTCGCGCGTCTCAGGTCCGCTAGCACGCGGGTTCAAGCGAGCGTACAACAAACACAAACAATGCGAGGAGTAGGGTTACAGACAGCGGCGCTGGGGGCGACGCGGGCCGCGCTGGGAGGAGGGGAAGGGGGCGCCTCCCCGCCGCACGGATCCCCACCCGTGCTCCTGGCCGCCTCTCACACGGCGATTGGGTTTCAGCGGCGGTGCGGTGAGCTGTGGGAACAAGTCATCACGCTGGCAGGCTGCCTGGGAGACTGCGCCGCTCTCCGCCGGGGGCACGGCGCATGACGGGGCGCGGGGGGGCTATGCTCCAAACAATGCCCTGTCTTCACCGTTTAACCCCGTGAAGCCGGCTGCAGCTGGAGCATCCAGCAGGCGGGGAGGTGATTCATCTGGACATGCGTGCATGCGTGTGCGTGCGTGCGTTACTGTGATTGCGCGTGACCGCCATTGTGCGTGATTGCGCGCGTGTGAGTGTGCATGTCAAGTCGCTGCTGTTTTTCAGACTGAAAGTGAAGAAGAGTGAGATAATCCATGTGGACCTTTAGCCCCCGGACAGAATATACACGGCGTGTGTGCGTGTACATGCGTGTGTGTTTGCAATCCCATCTCTTCATTCTAGTCCCTGCATTTTAATACATTAATAAAAATAAAACCCCATTATTTCACCAAGCAATCATTTAAAACATTTTTGCTATGCGCAGTTCTCCGCAATGACTTTTCTGTCGCAGTGGAATGGTTTATTTCTATCGTTTTTAATACTAATTCTGTATTCCTCGTGGAAAGATGAAGCGGGGAAACGCGATGATGACGGTACCGATCGCTAAGTATAAACTGCGACCGCGTGTGCGCCTGTCACGTGACTCACGTGAGCGCATCCTTTCAGCACCTCGGGTGTAGATATAATATAAACTGTGTGTTCAGGATGTGTTTCTAAGAGGTGTTTATGTTGCACACGTTGCTTCAGGCAGCCGCGGTGACCGTGCGGGTCCTCATGGTTCCTTTAACAGCCTCATCGGGCTCCTACGTTTCCAGAAACAGCACCTGTAGAGATTCGTGGCTTTACTGAATCTAATTTCAGGGTGGCGTTGTGAGTCGTGGATGTTATCACCCATCAACACCCAGGACAGCCTAAATTCGCAGAAGCCATGTTTCAAATCCTGATGAGGCTATTCGCTTCTTTCTCCGTGATATCTTCATCAGTTTAAAGACATTTACATTACAGTTTTTTTATTACTGTAGCAATTTGTATGCACTCTGATGATTTATGCATCGTTATCGTTTTAATGAATAAGTAACCTCCAGGCTTCACTCACACCAACAAGTTTAACAGTTCGTCCAAGGCAATTAGCTTAAATACAGTCCGGTAAAATTCATGTTCAGATTACACAAATTTTCATCTTCTGATGGAATGGACAAAAATTGTACCTCATGAATAATAATAAAAAAGTGTATTAGTTCTGTTTTTGTTCTTTTTTGGGGAGCACGGTTAGGGTCTTTCGCGTTGCCCTGGAGAACAGCCCTGGATCGCACGCTGCCCGGATTCCCTGACCCGGCTTGTAAGCCTGCCTGGCTTTTTGTTGGCAGGTCTGTGAATGCCGTCTGCTGTGGACCCTTTTTTAAACAAAACGACTGACATAACTTCTTTAAACACAAAAAAAGTATATAGTCGGGCAGTTCATTTATGTTAACATACTCTGTCCTGGTCTAATAACATTGTCAACCGCCTTGTCACCAAGGCAAAGCTTTTGTAGGTTTCATCGAATCACTGCGGCTCGGGCATTTAAATTGGCATTCTGGGCTGGCAGCGCTTCTCACGAAAGCAGAGGAGCAGAGGGGGTGGCACACCAGCACTGAAAGTAGGCAGAGCCCAGCCCTCCGAGGGAGCTGTAGGGCAGTGCGGCTGGAAGCCCCCGATCGGCGGCTCGGGGCGTGTTTTTCTCATGTGGGTGTTCCCGGGGAGGACGTGGGCGGCGACGCTCCGCCGTGGCTGCGACTCAGGCTCCGGCGGTCCGTGGGAAACGAGTTCAGAGGGATCCGCCGAGTCACCTGGACGCACACGAAGCGGCGATAGCAACCATGAAGCGGCCCTGTGAGGTCACCACCTCCGACAGTGACATGGATGAAACCATTGATGTTGGCAGTGAGAATTATTCGGGGTAAGTGATGTTACCCTGTTAATGTGCTACTGGCATGCGCGCGTGGTTTTTCTTAACTTGTAAAAAAAAGTTTTGGAAAAGTTGTAAAAAGTTGTCGGCTGCATATGCTTACGGCCATTTACTTGGCGCAAAATTGCTTTTTAAAAATTAGTTTCTTAAATGCAATAAAATAAATACTAAATCTAACTAAATCCTCACATGGCGCTTTTTGTCGTGCATCCTTAAGTCTATTTATAACTGAAGTATTTGTTCTTATTTTGACATTCAGTTGCACAAAATCGGTATGCGATTACAAACAAAATTATTGCAAAATGAAATCGTTTGTAGTTTTTGTGAAATATCAATGAATCGCTGTAGTTTTTCTCGTTTATTAGGTTTTTTGTTTCATTTCCTGAATGTCATATCTTTACAAAAAATGTAGACTATATACAATAATATAGAGTATTACGTGATGCTAAATAAAACTTACGGATTGTTTTAATTTTTTTATGACAGCAGCGGTTCTCTTATTCGATCGAATTCTCCGACAACAACGTCCCAGGTCATGGCACGAAAAAAACGAAGAGGGGTGATTATTATTTATAATAATAATAATAACAATAATAATAATAATAATAATAATAATAATAATAATAATAATAATAAATATTAGTAGTAGTAGCAAAGGTATAAATATGTCATGTTTTGTGAAGCTGTGAAACAGTTATTGATGCTTTTAATATGGTTATAATATGCTAACAGTTTTCGCTTGTTTCAGATAATCGAAAAAAGACGGAGAGATCGAATTAATAACAGTTTATCGGAACTCCGTCGACTAGTCCCTACAGCCTTTGAGAAACAGGTATGTGTGCAGTGATGCACAATGGCAACAACGTGAATATTATCATTATGATTGTTGTGACTTCGACTGCAGCAACAATAATAAGATAATGCAGGTGTGATCATTAGCAATATTTTGGTTATTATCGGTGTTGTTATTGTTGTTATTAGCGATGTTAGATAATTATACAGGAGATCGTGTTTATTGTTTCCTTCAGGGATCTGCTAAACTAGAAAAAGCAGAAATATTGCAGATGACAGTTGATCACCTGAAGATGCTGCAGGCCACCGGAGGTAAAGGTAAGGAGATTATTGACTGCTATTTTCCGCCGTACTTTGTAGTGAAATCCGAGTGAGCAGCTCCTTTGACAAGATTAAAGGAGTGGAAATCAATGCTAATGGCAGGGTTGAACTCGTGGGAAAGCGCGGCCCGGACAAAAGAAGCACTTGACCCCGGGATTGTGTTTGCTTCCATGAGTCCGTGGGAGGGACAGGGCCGCGGTCACAGGCCGGCCTATTGAGGGCTTGTTTGGGCTTTCCAGAGGGTGTTAAAACCGATGTGCGAGGGAGACAAAACAAACACACAAACAGCGCAGCACAGCGCGGCCTGTTTAGGTTATGCCTTTGGCTCGGCAGGAGTCTGGCAGGCGGCGTTTGACTCGCCGTGCCTTTTCAATTGACTCCTGACTGCCTTCAGGAGGTGCCCCGTGTGAGTGCCCTACTTACAGGTACTTACCGCCGTGTCTCCCATCTGTAGGCTACTTCGACGTCCATGCCCTCGCGATGGACTTTATCAGCATCGGGTTCAGGGAGTGCCTGACTGAAGTGGCCCGGTACCTCAGCTCCGTGGAGGGTCTGGACACGAGCGATCCGCTGCGTGTGCGCCTGGTTTCCCACCTCAGCACTTGCGCCACCCAGAGGGAGGCTGCTGCCATGACGTCCTCCGTGGCACACCACCCGCACGCGTTGCACCCTCACCAGTGGGCTGCTGCCTTCCACCCCTTATCGCAGGCCTTCCTCCAGCAAAATGGACTCCCCATTGCTGAGGGCACGGCTGGCCGGCTCGCCGACATACCCGTGCGTGGCTCGGCACTCCTGGCGGCCGCCTTCTCCCCCGCAGACTCGGTCCTCAGGGCGCCATCTGCTGGCAGTGTGGCACCCTGCGTGCCCCCACTCTCCACCTCCCTCCTGTCCCTATCAGCCACGGTGCAGGCCGCCGCCGCTGCTGCTGCAGCCCAGACCTTCCCGCTCTCATTCCCCGGAGGATTTCCCATCTTCAGCCCCAGCATGACGGCTACGTCCGCAGCCTCCTCGGACGCTAGTCCCTCGCCGTCGACCCCGTCGGAATCCCAGCCAGGTGCCGGGGGCGGGAGCAGCAGTAGAAGCAGCAGCAGTAACAGCAGCAAACCCTACCGGCCTTGGGGGACGGAAGTGGGAGCATTTTAACCCTTCACTTTGCGGACGTCTCGTGTGGCTGGAAGTCGTTCCACACTCTTGGACCGAAACATCTCCTTGCTCAACCATTGGATATATCTCACCCTGTCCGTGAACTTTTGACACCTGTTTTGTCTTTTGCCTGGCTGTAGTACGTGAAGCATGGAAAAGCAGGGATGTTGTTTCACCCAATGTAAAACTAACAAAGAACACTAACCCTTAAGTCTGACTGAATTTTACTTTCTTCATGGTCTGGTAAATGGAAACCAGTGGATCTTTTTGACTCATTCATCAGGTTCTTACTCTTTTCATCATTTTCTCCAAGTTCTTAGGAGTAGGTCCCTCACATCTGTCTGGCCTATAGTCCTTTCGTCCATTAGGATCTTATTGTATATACGTGAACATTTATGATTCTGTTTCGATTGGCCGGTTATGTGTGACATCAGACATTTGAGGTAGCCATGACACTTGGCCCATTTCTCCCATAATCCAAATTCTTTGATTTTTACGGTGTTATATCAGAGTTAAGGGAAATATCGATGGCATCCTTACGAGAACAGAACTACAACTCAAGGCACAGCGATTTCTGATTTGCTTTTAGCTGTAACAAACAGAACTATGACCATTGTAGTCAGCAGGATATTGCCTCAATGTAGTCTGGTGCCGGGCCACACGCACACTCTCTTGCTCATATACACAATAGACAATACAAGTGGTTTTGGGTTTTCAGTGAATCACAAAACAAAACTCTGAAGCAAAACCAAAGGTCAGTGCGATAATCATACAAAGTGAAAAATACAGTGTGTTTTAATCTATCAACTAATTAAAAAGCCTGTAAATAATTATATGTATGAGATCGTAAAGTAGGACTTCTATCAGAGATTTTAAAGTCTTTTATTAGGATGATGCACTTCACTCCTCCGCTTTGTGAAGAAGGACTAAAACCCTCCAGGAGAGAATGTACAAGGAACACGCAAATAAAAACAGGCACTAAGAATAGCATTACCTAATAACTCTGCTGTAACGTGTTTCACTTAAAAAAAAAAATCCCACTTGTGTAAACTGTAAAACATTTCTATGCAAACAGAAGTCCCGGAAGTGTCACTTATTAAAAACAAATACTTTGCTCTTTTTTTGGAACATATTGACATTCTTGGCGTCCGTGCTCGTGCTTGCAAACCCCAGCAATCCAGCCACGACATCTGCTCGTGGCCCGATATTCCTGGTGAGATCCGGTATATGGTACGCCTGGAGGAATGTTGTGGGCAATATCGACAGACGAGTGCCACGAACAATGTACGCAGCCTTTTTCCATTGATGAAAAACAAACTCCCCCCCAGAGTGCCATTTAAGCGATGGAGAGCAAACAAGAAAACCACTTTTTGTGGTATTTATGTACTCTCTTGACTTTTCCTACCACAGACTGCGGTTAAAGCCCATTAATTTGACGTCCCACGGTAAACAAACTACCATCGTATTTGTCTTTGAGATAAATGTCTCTTAAATTGCTGTAATTAACATTGGTATCCAGGGATTCAAATTATAAGTGACCCAAACTAAGTGATGCTTGCTTGCGTTAACAGTCAAATTTAAAAACAAGACAATATAAGTAAACGAGACACAAAACAAATTAATTATCAATTATCACTTTCATTTTTTAATTGTATAGTTTATAGTACTAGTGCTGAGTTAAACGCAGTGCAGTCAGATACAATAAAAGTACGAAAACTTAAATTGGATGATGTTTTGTTTAACAGTAAAGCAGGGTGATTTTGGAAATAGCACTGCTTAATTTACGCTAATGTTTTAATATTATGATTTTAAAGACATGTTTCTTGCTGTATATTTTTTCCACATTTGGAAGAGTATCAATTTTTGAGCGTTTATTCTAAAAAAATCAGAAAACAGACCATTTCAGAACTATAGTTTTAGGATAACAGCACGAAGCTCTGTCCAAGCAGCCCGAAAAAGTGTGCAAAGACGCTGGCTTGCCTGAAACATACTGAAGGTTTCACGAAGCAGGCAACACATGAAAGCAAAACAACTGCGGTCACTCCTCGCAAGATGGGCCTTTATGCGAGGCTAATCCACTCTCTTTATCCTGAGGTCTGTTAGAAAGATTTACATTAGTAAATCACTGTCACACCATTAAATTCCTTAAGAGAAAAGTATCAGCATTTCCAAGTGAATGGGGATTACGACAAACAGCGCCTGCTGTCCACCGACAACCATGGGAACAGCGCTGGGCTATAAATCCGCGCGTTATCTGCTTTGCTCCGGCTGGTTCTCACGCCGGGGTCTGTCCTTTGAAGTGGCCGTCATAAAACAGTCACACATGATCGCCGGGCACAGAAACATCAAATACGCGGCGTGGCGTGGAAATAGACACAGCGAAGGCAAATGATCACCTCATTATGAACAATGGGGGCTTTAATTAACACATTAATTATAAAGGTGAAACCCAAATATCAAAAGAGTTGTCTGATCATGAAGCTCAAAGGGATTATGTGATTCGGTTGCTGAAAATTTTCTGATTTCTGTTGACAATGACTGTTGCGGGGGGAAAGTGTGATAAAACATTCGAAAAATAAAATTAGGCCTAACTAGCAAATACGTGCAAATGACACAGAAAAATGTATAAACTTTAGTAAATGTTAATTTCACGTGTTTTCCAGAAATGTACAAAATTTATACTTGTAACTGTTTACAAAAGGATTGTTATGAAATTACATGGCTTGTTTCAACAAATACTTATGAAAAGTTCCGATTTATTCCCCTTTCACGTTACTTTCTACCCAGTCTTGATAAGTTAATAATATATTAATAATACAGTGCTTTGTAAGCATTAATCACCGTTATACCCATACTTTTTGTTGTCTTCGTTTTATTTTACGTTTTTAATAAACCTTTAACTGTGTTCTGAAGCAGTTTTTTAATTGTTATTGCTGTTCACATCGCTAAAGGCTCTTGAGAGGCGTTACAATACCGTTTAGTGAATAAACAGCTTACATGAACGGGTCAACAGACTAAGAAAGAGAAAAGATGATGGAATGGAACGACTTTTTGCTTCTTCTTATTGTTATTATTTTTAATAACATTTTGTCTTAATGCTAATGTATGAGGCGATGGAATTCCGAAGAGCACAGAAACACATTTCGTGCGGATGGTATTAACCCAGGGATGGCCCTGCGTGCGCGCATGTGACTGAGGGCTGCTCTGAAGTACCCACGCTTTGCCACACACTGACATCTTGTGGTGAACATTTGTATAACACATGGTGAGACATGCTGCCACTTATTAGTTGGTATTTGCGAAGTATGGACAGAGCTTTACTTTTTAAAATGTGCATGTTGGTGTGGGAAATGGTGCAACTTTGAATATATATTCCCAGCGCAGGTATGCATTAAACTAGGCCTACGTTTTAATTCAATTTCGCAACCAGCAAAGAACCGTCATATAAACTGTTAGACCAATCAGAGGCGTCCATTTTTCACGGACCAATCAAAATTCTTCCAAGTGTTGTTCTTCCGGTGACGTTTCCAGTTACGGAAATATGGCGGAGGGAGCGTGTTAGCGTGAGACCATGGACACTATTTATAGTGACGATTCGGGGCATTTTAAGTTTCGCAGCAGTAATATGCATTAATCGAGTGTCATCCAGTGTCACTTAAATTTAGTTTGCCACGACACATCGCCAATGTTAGAAGACTACATTCCGGTGGCGTTCCTTTTTCTTACTGTTAAATGAGTTAGATGGTTGTTGCTGACATGCTGTAGCTAATCGGTAAGCTGCAGGGTATATTTTTGGTGGCTGTTTTTAAGGCTGCGGCCATGAAGACGTTCAGGTTTCCCTCTCGACACGGATATGCCGTTGAGATCTCCCCGTTCCTGCCATCCAGAATGGCTTGTGCTACGTCTCAGTACTACGGGATCGCAGGTGCTCCCACATTACGGGCTGGGCGGAGGCTGACTCCCTTAAGAGTTCATAGCCGGTGGAGTTTAGTTAAGCATTCTTCTGTGACAGCTCATGGAAGTTGATGCATACGAATATTCCACTAACATGTAAACATATGATGCAGTCATTGTCAATAGACACAACTGTATTTTATTTTTAGGTAATAACTTGGTCAATTATCAGTTTAAAAAAGCTAGAAAATGGTTGTTTTCAAGATGTGTTAAGTGGCTGTGGTCAGCTATATTTATCTGAAATTAGTATAACCAAGCACTACTACATATTAAATGGCTATGGTCAGTTGTATTTATACAGTAATTTACGTTCATATTGAAGCATAGGTGGTATTTAATGCTTTAATTTACATATTAACTAAGAGATCAGGGCAGATTTGAGCGATGTTTGCAGACGGAGGACGGTGCTTGAGGATGGATTTATTCGTTCAGGATGTGGGACACTTGTGGTGCTCGATCAGGATGAAGGTGGCATCAAGCTCATTAAGAGGTAAAACCCCTTAACTTATCCTGTCAATATGTACCGAGAGAAGCTTCTTTGTATTCTGAATATTTACCTTGATTTGTATCATTCTCTGTATGTTTTAAACGAATAATTATTCTGAAATGACCTGCATCCGCAAGGGTCACTTGCATTAACTGCACTTGCATTATCATCTGAAACTCTTGCAGTTTCGACTGGAACGACGGGCTATTCGACGTCACCTGGAGTGAGAGTAATGAGCATGTGCTGGTGACGGGGGCTGGGGACGGATCTGTGCAGGTGTGGGACACCGCGAACCCCCGGGGCCCTCTGCAGGTTCTGAAGGAGCATGCGCAAGAGGTGGGCACCCCACTCCAGGTCCCCCCACCTCCTTCCTGGCCTCGTTTGGTCCAGGGTCATCCCCTCTTTAGTTTCTCTTGGTCTAGGCAGTTTAAACTGCAAGGAACCGGTGCCACCGGAGGTTCAAGTTCCTGCAGAAGTCTTCCTGTTGTGCACTTGACCCAATTTCTGAAAAGGAAGTAGAAAAAAAAATTGTTGTGAAAGACTCTTTTTGGCTGTGACGCCACAGTGCTTAACAGTCTGATGAATGCCTGCCATATCCTCTGACCTTGATTGGTCCTGGTATGTAGCGTTATACCAAAACAGTGTTTTAGATCATTACACCCAGAAGGCAAAAAAAAAAAAATCACCATTGTGTTAAGGCCTGGTGCGGATTAGCTATTGAAAATTATTCATTGTGACCACATTGGGTCATCTGAGTCTTAACCCTGTTATTATGCATTTCGGGAGGTAGCTCTGTTAGTTACAGGGCTGGGGCATTGAATGCCACCTCCACTTTGCATGTGTGAAGGTTGTATGCTCTCTGTCAAGGCGGTTTCCTCCCACAGTTCAGAGACATATATTCACATTAATTAGTGTGCCTAAATTATCCATAAACAGGCATAGACCGGTAGTGAAGTTACAGGTTTGACACTCTCTCCTGGTCGGACAAATCTAACAAGGGGACTCCTTTCCAAAAATCTATTTTTGAATACCGGCCTGTCAGAAGGGTACGATTCTGTGTGTGAGAGGAACTGGACGCCTATCTTGCGCCCTCTGCTGCCAGGAATAGGCAGTGTGATTGGGGTAAGCATTATGAAATAGGATAGATAGTTTATTTGGGGTTAGGGTTAGCAAGTGATTCATCATCACGCTGGTGGGGACATGCTCTCAAGTGAGGCTTGTTGGCGGTTGCCCCAGCCGTCACGCTGTGCTCTCCCCTGGAGAGGCTTCTTGTGCTCTGTGCTTGTGATCTGATATGCTGGCTGTGTACAAAAGGCCCCCGTAGCGGTGTGGGTGAAGCCCGGTGCTACTTCCCCCTGCAGGTATACAGCGTGGACTGGAGCCAGGTGCGGGGCGAAGTGCTGCTGGTGTCTGGCTCGTGGGACCACACCATTAAAGTGGTGAGTGCCCCCCCCCATTTCATTAAAAAGTGGGTTAGCGACCCACTCGTCTTTTCCGCTGCAGGTTTTGTAATTGGACCCCTCTTTTCTCATAGTGGGACCTGGAGCGGCCCCAGTCACTGTGCACCTTCAGGGGCCACGAGGGGGTTATCTACAGCACAGTGTGGTCCCCGCACATCCCCAGCTGCCTTGCCTCTGTTTCAGGTGGGTAAAAGCTTGCACTGCATTCCGGTAGCTGTGTCAACTGGACTTCTGTCATTTGTTAATTTACGTCCTTTGGTAATACCCTAACTTGCCACATGGTGTCACTAAAGAGCTTCGACGCCTTGAGGTCTGTGACACTGAACGATCAAGCTGGATCAAAGCTGAGTCCAAGCGGTGTGACTGACAGCACAGTTCTGATTGGTTGCTGTGATGGACAGGTGTATTGTTTATAAAAACAACCTGCCCATTTAAAATGGAAAATCCGCAATGTCACTGTTAAAGGCAGCACAGTGTTTTGTTTGCTAAGGGGATGTTGGAGGATTCACCTTAAATGCTGGTAAAATAATAATATTCTGATTCAGGATGGCCGGGCTTCTCGTTGATTTAAAGTGGTATTAACTGGCCATTTGTGGAATTAAATTGTTTGTTCCCCTATTAGGTCAATTCAGAACAGACCAGAAACAGACCATACAGTTAAACCTGCTATCATGCTTGTCATGTGATTTTTACTTTATCTGGTTCAGGTTCTCTTTCTTGGTCTGTCTGTGCAGACATCCTGGCTTCCTGCTGCTCAGTGGCTCGGCACCCCCCCCCAAACGACCCTAAACAGCATTTATATACCATGTAGACCAACAGCTCTCAGGTTGTCTACATTTTAAGAATCTTTATGGTCTCACGTTCTCTCATCCTCCAAACCTGTACAGATTCATTTGTTCTGCATCAGTGTGATATTAAATTGACTTGAGTATATGTCTGTTCATACCTTTCTGCTATAAAGCCATCCACACTTACTGCTTCAAACTGCCTCTCTTGCCACTTCATTAATTTTTAAGACACTGGGTAGACAAGGTCAATACAATGCTTTTCTCACTAAGAAAAGCTCTATAGTGGAGTTCTGTCGTAAAGTTCTATAGCAGTTTTTCTCAGTCCGGTCTTTGGGGATCCACAGACAGTCCACATTTTTGTTCCCTCCCAGCTCCTGCAAAAACATGAACTGTTCGTGGGTCCCCGAGGACTGGGAAACACTGATCTATAATATAGTATAGAAAGTCTGTGCATTGTAAGTTGTTCCTGAATGCAGCTTCCCAGGAAAGCTACAGCTTCTCCCTTAGAAGACAACGAATGCTGAATCTCACAGCTGATTTTAAAGTGACCCTATGGCAGGAATCTCTAGCCTTATTTACAGTGAAAGGCACTTCTACAGAGAGAATAATCTTGAGACCTACTTGTTTGATATAAGGTTATACCAACGAGGGGTGGGGATGAAGCTTGCCGACCAGATATACACATGCGTAAGACGAATAAAAACCAAAATGAAACCTAATTGGTCCTGTTTCTGAAAAGTGTTATGCGAGCTACTCATTGGCTCCCTGTGGGTCACATGTTGGCGACCCTTCTCCAATAGTCAGCTAGATAAGGTAGTGGGTATGAATTAGTGTGTCGTGACTGAGCTGTACGCATTGCCTGAGGGAATGTCGTCTGCAGGCTGCCGTGTGTGTACTTGTGTACGTGCGTGTGCGTGTGTGTCCCTGGTCTGCTCCCAGATGACACATGCCCTACAGCACCACACTGTGGCTGTGGAGTGGGCTGACAGCCAACAGGCTCTCCCTCATCACAGGTCCCCACCACCCTGGGCATGGCAGGAGGCAAAAGTGTGCTGGAGATGGGGTAAGGGGAGATGCCTCTACGGGCTGAATCATGGACCCTGTCGAGCAGAACAGTGGCCGCGACAAAGCTGGAATTTATCTGGTGGAAAAGAGATTTTTTGATTGCGCCTTTTCCAAACACCCTGTTGGATGGCCTCCTGCCATGAGCTACGTGACAGGTGCGGGGTGTTTCGGTCGGCTTTCGGGAACTGGCAGGGTCAGTCAGCACAGTCAGGACCTCGGGGGAAGGCTGTTTCTTTGCCGGGAATGAGATTACCACATCTGCGAGATCCACGCCACCTTAGAGGTTGCTGGCAATCTGTGGAAGCCTGCAGCCGCGCAGTATTGAGGGAGAGGGGGCGGGGCTAGCCTAGTGCAGGCACATACGTTATTTAGAGGAGTAAGATGGGTGTGTGGGGTCCTACTTGGGCATGCCCCATAAATCGCTTTTGATGAGATTTCCACCAAGAGATCCTTAGATTTTCAATTTAACTTTAATTTACTGTAATTGTTCTTCTGGTATAACAACCCACAGATAAGTATGTATTAGTTATTAAAGTTGACTTGACTCAGTGGTTGGCCCAAAGTCGAGCTGCAAATTCGAATCCCGCCTCCGTTCTGCATGTGTGCATGTTCGCCTCATCACACATGACATGCAGTTAGGCTAACTGCTCTTTCTAAATTGCTTCTGGAGTGTGATTGTTGTGTTGGCACGTGCCCTGCAGTAGACTGGCATCCCGTCCAGGGTGTACCCCAGCCCTGTGCCCTGTGATAGACTGGCATCCCATCCAGGGTGTACCCCAGCCTTGTATCCTGTGCTGTCTGCGATAAGCTTTTGTCCGCTAGATGACCTTGACCAAGACAAACAAATAGAAAATGCAGGGATGAATGCATGGGCTGCATTTTGATAGCCATTCGATTATCTGTAGCTCGTGCTCCTACATAGCAGCTGTTGCTCAGCACAATGGGTCGGCTGTTGGCCAATTGGATGTCTGTCAGGGTTCGTTTAGCTTAGCAGGCCCTGTGTGTCAGATTGAACGATAAGGCTGTTCAGAGAGAGACACCGAGAGAGGGACGGGCGCCAGCCGTCCTTAGCAGAGACAGCCAGCCAGTCCCTGTCACCCCACAGGAGTCTCTAAGTTCCTTACGTGGCAGAAATCCAAGGATCCAATTCACCTTTAATGAAACCTGTCAACTCCCACCTGCCAGCTCAGGCGACTTGCAAATCAAAGCAGTCGCCCCTACCCTGAGCTGTGGACATGCCTAATTCTCAGAATTGAAGTCGTTTCATTTTAAAGACCCAATACATCAATTATACCGCTGCTTGTATTTTCCATTCCCATTCCAAACAGGACTGGCCCAGGCCGGGGGGGGAGATGCTCTTTAAATTTGTAACTTGTGGTGTCAAATACAGCGTTTTTCCTGGTCTGTGTTCCTTGTTCTAATTATGTGTATGTCAGGCATCTGTTGGTGCCCCCTAGAGTACAACATAGTGAAAATTGCTAAGAAATTTCATTACTTTTTATTTATTTAGCTGAGGCTTTTCCCCAAAAGGACATGTATCTATTTTTTTTGAGAATGCAGGGTCAGGCAGGTCCCTGGGGCAGCAGGTCCTCCTTCATGGACTCCACAGTGACATCATTCTGCTGGGCATGGAATTTGAACACACAACCTTCCGATCACAATAACCTTATGGCCTGGCATACATTTCATACAGGGACAAAAACAGCACCAGTCATGATCAGTTGATCTGCTAGTGACTCCATGATTGGTTGAAATTGAGCACATGAGCCCATCCCAGGGGCTTGGCCTGAGGGCTGGTGGCTGGCTGATGTTTGTGCTGTTACTCATGGTTGTGGTGTCCTGTCTGTGGTTCAGGTTCTCTTTCTTGGTCTGTCTGTGCAGACATCCTGGCTTCCTGCTGCTCAGTGGCTTGGCATCCCCCAAATGACCCTTAGTGTGCAATTGTGTGCATGCAGGGGTATCCTGCCTGGAGCCGGTGCCTTTCCCCCGCCATGCTAACATGTGCCCCGCCTGTCTCTTCAGGGGACGGGACACTCAGAGTGTGGGATGTGAAGGCGGGCGTGTCCAGGCTGGTGGTCCCCGCCCACAATGCCGAAATCCTAAGCTGCGATTGGTGCAAGTACGACCAGGTATCGTCACACCCCCGCCCCCCCGGGAAGGCCATCCTGGGGACACTTCCTCACATTAGCATCTTAATAGCTCGTCTTCAGGTTATACGGAGCTTGACAATGCCGCAGTACTGGCTCAGTCGCCCTGTGAGGTTGACGCTCAGGGTTTGGGAAGCAGGCGTGCCGCAGCCTGTACCCCTCCCTTGTGCTGCTTCCCTTTTTATCATCTGGGGGTGGAAGTCGCAGGGGAGGGGAGGGGAGCGGGGGGGGGTGCAAGGCTGTCTAACTGTAACCATCAGTTAAGGGCTTAAAGGAAGTTTTGCTTTATGAGAGAGTGACTGGGAGCACTGGTCTTACTCTCTGAGCTTTCTGGTTCATTCTGCAAAATCTCTTATTCTGTATGTTTGCTTGTCTGGTCCTGGGTACCATAAAGAGGCAGAGGAACTTCGGCTGATTCCAAGAGCCCCTGAATGACAGGGGCGCTCGGAAATTTGGAGCATAATTCTATTCATCTGGCTTGTGGGCCCAATATAATATTCTTTCATGGGGCCCAAAATCTCTAGCGGAGCTCCTGGTTAGACCTCCCCCAATTCCCAGGGGACCCCTGGTTAACCTATGGGGTCCATTCTCCAGTGCCTGCGTCTCTAGATCGGTCAGTATGCTGTGTCCTGTAGATAGACACCCAGGGTCATACATCCACAGCCCAAAAGAACAGTCCCTAAGAGGTGTTAATTGGTTTGCAGTATGTTCCTGTATCAAGGGCCCCAACTATTTATCCCCAAGGGTCAAACTCCAGTTGGTTCCCAGTGGCCAATATCGAGGGTCTTTGCTGATTACATGGCTACTTCTTGTTTTTGGTGGGTGTGTCCAGAATGTGCTGGTGACGGGGGCAGTGGACTGCGGCCTTCGCGTGTGGGACCTGCGCAGCACCCGGCGGTCTGTGGCCGAGCTACTGGGCCACTCTTACGCCATCCGGAGGCTGAAAGTGGGTACTGCGCTGCCTTGCATCTACACTGTCTGCTGCTGGAATCTGGGAGGCTCCGCCCACATCCCGCGCAGTGCGGGTCTATGTACGAAGCAGCACGTGGCTAGAGACAGATATAGATTTTCTGCTGAAAAATCGTTTTGCTTGAGTTCTTGCAGGCCGTGCCGATGCTGTGTTCATTTAATTAGTGACCAATTCGTTAAATGGCTCTGATCCCTCCCACTCATTTCTGAAGAGACCATTTCTGGGATGAATAAAGTCGAAACCCCTGATGGGAATTCAGGGTGTGACTCAGGTGACCGGTGATATGTACTGGACCTGTGTGTTTTGTGTCACGTTTCTTGGACATGCGTGGCCTTTTGTCTGTCAGGAGACAAAGAGCATGATTGTATGCAAGAGATGTTTATTTCAAATCTTTTAAAGATTACAGCACCCCAGCCCTGGGGCCTATAGCCCAGAATTTTGCTGTGTGTCACATCGCTTCTGTGTAGCTGGTGAATTATTTACGCGTATGCCCATGTCAGCTGTTATCAGCGAAGATGCGCACCGAGATGTTGCGCCGGTGAAAAAACCTGGCCTCAGCACCTTTATCTGGTTTGTTTACTGAACACGTATATCTCTGTGTGTTCAGTATTGCGTAGTGCTGGCTTCCTGCTGCTGCCTGGACCTGCTGTATTGTACTAATTGCCCCTCCCCCTTCCCGCCCAGTTCTCCCCGTTTCACCGGACCCTGCTGGCTTCCTGCTCGTATGACTTCACCGTGAGGTAAGGCGTTCCTGTATACCAGCGTCTGATCCATGTCCGATGGCTCGTTTAATGGGATTAATCGACTAATTAAAGTCGGCAAATTAGGGACACTCATCGTCAGAATTGATAGCAATAAGCAGTCAAAGGATTCAAATGATTCCAAAGATTTATTGTCGTTTATACAATAACAGCACCATGAAAAATGAAATCTGCTCACCTCCCTGCAGTACAATACATAACAATAAAGAACAATAGATTGCAATAACTGAGTAGTCAACCATAATTTACAATATGCATACAGTATTTACAATATACAAGCAATATACAATATGTAGTAGTATGCAAGTCTAGGCCAGTTACAGAAAATGTTTAAAAGATCTTCCTTAGCCCTTTAAAAACCTCTCCTTAGTCACCCAAGTATTTGCAGCAACCGTCCAATACACCCGTGTATTTTTGTACTCGACCACTAGCACACCGTATTTGTCAAATCAATACTTCACTGAGTTCTTCAATTAATTAAATTAATTATGTGAGCTGGTTGTAAAATTTAACGAATGCCTGGAATGGCTGAGGTGCCCCTGAGGAGAGGTTTGGGAACTGAAGTGGTGTTCATCTAGTTATCCAACTAGGTATCAGTAACTTTTTGAAGAACAGAAGAAATTGTTGTCAGTTTTTGTGTTACTGTTAATTTGCATATGTTCTATTGTTAAATTGTGTTTTTTCTGAGCACATATGCTCTGACACCCAGATAAACAGCCTTAAACATTTCCTTTGCCTAAGACTTTGCACAGTACTGGTCATGTACAGCCAAGGAAATAATGAAGGGACCGCAGCACAATTTCTGTATCTCTCATTTCTCAGTCTATGGGTGTGCGTCTGTGAATAATATATATTTTTTTGCAAACTGCAGCCTGGTTCTTCTCTGTTTCTCATTAATGAAGGGCTTCTTCCTTGCTTAATGTGACTTCAGTCCTGCTTCTAGGAGCCTGACACAAACTGTCCTAGCAGTGCACTTCATACCTGCACTTAATGTTTCCCATTCCTTTTGAAGGTCCCTTGATGTCATCCTCCGATTCATGAGAAACTGTCAGATAAGTTTAACAATCATCTCTGTCATTAGAAAGTCGCTTCCGCCTTTTACCTGGCTGGTTTCTGGTTGTTCCCAGTGTCTCCTGCTGCACTTTATTCTTGTGTACTGTGGTCTTCGAAATTTTGAGCCTGGAAGCAGCCTGCCGCTCAGAGTAGCCTCTGCCAGCAGAACCACGATTAAACCAGGATTTAGCAATGCAGATTCTTACAGAATATAGAGAGGTCTCGTCATTTTTTTCCATAGTATATGCAGTATAATTCAAGTAAAACACACTCGTTTGCCAGTGTTTTAATGGCCCCCAGACCTGTCTTTTAACTGTGCGCCGTATATGTTCCCACTGACATTTTTGGAAAGGTCAGTTCCGACGCGGCGGTGTGGATGGGAGTTGGCTGTGTGCAGGGAGCGTTAAACGCCGCAGTCGCGTTGGCTCTTAATTTCAGGCTCGAGTGATTTGTTTTCTCCTGAAGGAAGAGCACTGTGGGAGTGCGGGCTTTTAACTCTAAAGCTGGTCTCTGAGTGCGATGGAGGGCAGGGGCGGGGGGGCGGTCCTGACGGTTAATTCGATGAGTTGTCGTACATCAGAACGTATGCTGTGCGTCTGAGGGGTGGGTTTCCCTAGAGCTCTGATGAGTGCGCTCTTAAAAAACCTCTGTATCAGCGCCCCCCCCCCCCACAATTGGGAAATTCCGGCACTTTCCTTCACTGTATCTTTTCCCTGCACATAAACGCAGAGTAGTGACAGTGACGTGTTTAATGGGCTCAAGCAGAGATCATATTAATGTTCCTTTAATCAGTAGTCGTGATGATTGTATGGAAGGAGCGAGTTTATGAAAGAGCCTAAACTAACAAACAATGCTAAGCGACCCACACTCTTCCACCTCAAGGATCCTATAAGACCCCTGTTAGAATCAGATAAATGATTTCTTATTGCGGCCCGCGAAAAAGTAATTTCCTCCCTTGGTCTGGTCCGATGGCAGGATGCGGCCGGTCGTCATGGGAACTGTTTGCACTGGAACGTTGAATGAATTTAGGAGCCCCAGCAACACGTGGATGGAAAATAAGCCCTGCAGTTCAGCGTCCCTGTGGTCACCCCATCCCCACCTGCTTCTCCCGCGGTCTCCTGGACCATGGCCAGGTTGCTTAGTGACCGGCTCCGCTGGTGCGCTGATGAGTCACACGAGAAGTCCGCAGCAGGTGTTTCAATCACAGCACGTCCCGCACGCTACTGCAGCATTTCCTGTGGCCTGAGCTTGCCTCTGACCCTACGCTGGCGTGCATCCCGTCTCGGGGAGGCCAGTGACGAACGTGCAGGTGCCCCCCCCCCCCCCCATCCCCTGTGCAAAAACACACCTGTTCCCACACGCTGGTCCCCTCGCCCGACTTCACATGCCCCGCTGGGGGCCCTTTCAGTGTGTCAGGTGCCGCTGTTTACACGAGATTAAATGTCCTGCTCCACTGAGATGAAGGCCGAAGGCTTCGGGTTGCCATGGCACACTTAAACAGCTAATCGGCTCTTAATTAAGAGGCCTGGCCTGGCGAGAGGGAGCTGAGTGGCCACGTTAGGCCATGTTATGTGCGCCTCGTTACAGAGGATATTGCTTTACTTGAACGGAACTCCCCCCTCCACCCACTGCCACGGCGGAAGTCTTTTCGACTTTCCTGTGAAAATAATTGTCTGTGTGCTGAATTTATCGATTTCAATTCAAGCTTCTTTTTTTTATAGAAGGCCTGTATTTTATCGTACCCCCTGCTTTAATATGTAAGATCGAAGGCTATCAGGGTCAATGGATTTTATGATTTATCTTTGCAGCATTCACATAATTAGTTCTTTTTATCATGAGTATGCGGCTATTCTGTGTGAAAGTCTTAGGCAGTCAATGAAAACGTTTAACAGTCTTCATGTTGGTGTAAAACTATGATATGTCTGTAAAAGTGAGACAGCTTAGCCACTTCGGAACCTCTAGCAGCAACCATCCGACGCACCACTGCATATTTTGACCTGACCACTAGCACACCTTGTTTGGCTAATCAATACCTCGTTGAGTTTTTCAACTAATTAAGTGAGCTGGTTGTGAAATTTAATGAATACATGGAATGGCTGAGGTGCCCCTGAGGAGAGGTTTGGGAACTGAAGCGGTGTTCATATAGCCATCCAACAAGATATCAGCAACTTTTTGGAGAACAGAAGAAATTTATTGTTATTGTGTTACTGTTAATTTGGCTGTTAAACTGTTTTTTTCCCTAAGCAAATATACACTTAGATTTTCTTTGACTTCCTTAGACTTTTGCCCAGTACTGTATGTGTATAATTTTTTTTCTTTGTGAAATCTCACATGTCGTATGTATTTTTCAACCCCCCCCATCTCCGATGTCATTCTCTCTCCATTGTCCGTTGTCCGGCCTCCTATGTTTGATGCCTAAGGCTTTGTAGGAAATCATTGGTCCGTTTCTGAGGCTTTCACTCTGAGACTCTCTGTGAGGAGCCCTCAGTAGCCACCCCCCCTCCCCCCCCCCCAGCCCAGTAAGCAGCATCTTGGCCACATGGTGTCCCTGTGTTGGCATAAATCCTCTCCTAATGTATTCGTACAAGTGAAGGGTATATTTTTTTTTCCAAGGAATTGATTTAATTACATTTCCAGAGTGGATGGGTCTGTCTCAGCAGGCGGTGGTTGCGACTGAAGGGGGTGGGTGCTGTGTCAGGGTTCTGGGTGTATGCCCGTGCGCAGAGGGAAAGCCTTTCAATTAGCCTGATTGCCCCCCCCTCCCCCCCGCAGAGTCTGGGACTTCTCCCAGGAGGAGCCACTGCTGGAGACTCTGGAGCACCACACGGAGTTTGTGTGCGGCCTGGATTTCAACCTCCACGTACCCAACCAGGTAACCCCCCGCACACCCACTCTTCCCCCAGAGTCTCCCCTCACAGCCGTGCAGTTTAACAGAATGAGCTGAGCAGGGAGCTGGAGCCTGACATCCAGCTGACATCCACGATTATCCAGGGCTGATGCAGTGCTGTGCCTTTTGCTTTAGCGAGAGCGTGCAGGAATTCCCTGAGATGCGAAGCCACCAGCTGCAGGGTGATTATCCTCTGCGCTGCCCCCTTGGACACAGGCCAGAACCTGCCAGCTATAACCCTCCTGCCACCCTCCTCTGCTGTACGTATCTGCATATTTCCCAGTCACCCTCTGCTAGCTGGGGGCAGAGACTACTGCAAGCCTAGAGTTTGTAGCAGGAAATCGACTTTTCAGTGTCGGGTCACGTGATTCCTTAAAGGAGAATGATGCCGCAGTCAAAGAGATGGAGAGGTATTGGTGTCATGTTGTCAATAGGAAACGTCCTCCATATGTTGCACATATTTTCGCGTAAAGATGCTTCTGATCTGGGTGTTGTTTCCAGGACATAACGTCATGATTTCATGTCAGAATTTTCCATTGTTTAAGCTCCAACTTCGACATCCCGTCCACACTGCCTCTCGGTACCCAGTGGTGGACAGCAGGTCATGTGATGCAGCAGGTCATGTAATACAGCTTCTCCCTTCGCTGTTGGCTTTTTGGCAAGGTGCTCCCTTAAGAGCTTGACTCTCCGTTAGCGCCGCCTGTGGCCAGAGAAGGAATTGTTTATGCATTCAGAGTAATGGCTCTGTCACCAATTGAGACGGAAGGTTGGACAGGCACAGAGCCAGGGAGACCACTGCCAACTTGATGGAGTCAGAAGACCAATCAAATAACCAATTTCAGCACTGAAATTACAGCCATTCTTCATAACTCCTGTGAGACTTCGCCCTTTTGTAAATAAATACATTTGAATTTCAAATTGCATCCTTACCTCAGCAAAACACACGCGACTTGTACTTAACAGGTTCACTGAAGTTGAAGATTACCTGTAACAAAAGGTGTCAGCTGTCAGGCTACTGGGTCTCGCCTTTTTGAAGAGGGGCAATATTAATGCAGTTGGAATAGCTGTGGAGAAATATTCCTTGGAGAAGTGTTGGGGGTTGGGATTAATCCAGTAGTACGGGCAGACCAAACTCGTCTGACCATCCTTAACACCAAGTTAGGCCTGCACTGGTCACCGTCACGCTGCTCTTCCAACCCAAACCCTGCCAAGGCGTTTATATGGCCTAGGCAGGAACAGCGACATATGGGAAGATGGCGCCCCCCCCTCATGTTTCTGTGTAATGACTTCCTGAGGGATATGGGGAGGCAGATCATCGATGAAGCTGCATGACCTTCACAGCTGGCAAATCGAGGACAGTTTGGGAAAAAAGCTGAATGTCTCCAAGTGCGAACTGTTCTTAGAGGAGCGGTCCCTAGGGATCATGCCTCTCAGAAGGAGGGGTCACGTGACCCTTGCACTGATTGGGCAGATCAGCAGTTCTCCCTCTGCCAATCTGAGGACCCGGATGCAGCTACCACAGATCCACCTCCTCTGGTTGCCCGCAGACCCCCCCCCCCACCCCACATGGCTGCCTCAATCCTGCTAGCTATGCACGACTGACTGCTGTCAGGAATCAGCCCCAGACCTCACCGGCGAGAAATAGGCTGAGCCCTTTCTGGGATAGCCCATCCAAAACCCTGCACTCAACATCTGTGCCTCGGTAGCAGAAAGGAAGATTCCCAGAGCTTTCCACATCAACTCTAAGTTTTATGTCACACAAGGTGGGGTGGGGGGGTACACATCGATCTTAGTCCTCAGTTATACTCCCCCTCCCAGGCACCTCCTCCCATCTTGCCTTTGCCATAAAATACATATTAACGCAGGCTGTTTAATTTCAATAGATGACTCAGCCTGACTGTTTGGCAGAGAAGTTACAGGAGCTCTTTGCTGTGGTACTCAAGGATAATGAACAGCCCCCAACCCTCCCAGGCGGAGGAGAAAGCTGAATGAAACTGCCCAAGCCCCAGTCGTAAGGGGGGGGGTTCGCTTACGATAAAAGGCCGATGTTTTCGATTGCAATCCAGCCCTGTGCAGCTGACCTCTCTTTTGACAAGAGTAACGTCCCTTTGACAGGACCTGCTGCCATCGGCGTGTAGTGACCGCTACAGGGGCGCGCCTTACAGGTCACAAAAATATTGTGAAAAGTCTTTTTTCTTCATTTGCCATTGACCATGTCTGGATCATCGCCATCCAGATTTTATAATTGGCAATTTGCTCTTTTTGTTTTAAAAAAAATACATTACATTTGTAAATGTAATGATTTCTTGTTTTATTTTTGAACTCATAAAGGGGTTAAGAGCGTGGTTTTGTAACCTGCAGCTTCCCAGCTTCCGTGCCCTTGAGTAACCTGCACGAGTACATTAAAATTTCTGGTCGTATAAATGGGTATAAATTGTAAGGCGCTTTGGATCAATGTCAGCAGATGCCGTTGCTTGTTCTCGTAGCTAAGCTGCAGCCCATGGCAGTTCGCAGCAATCAGCTCTCGGAGGAATGCCCCTTTTTCTGTCTCTGCAAGTTATTTAAAACGTAATGCATGTATGGCTGCTGATTAGCTGTTTGTAGTGCCTCAGTATTTGTTTCAACGACTGTAATGTCTCCTAAACGCGAGAAGTATGCAGTTCCTTTATGGCGCGTTGTATATTAGTGGTTAACCCTGGCCTGGCGGGAGTGCGGTCCTCTAGCGGTCCTCTCTGCTGGGAATGCTGGTGCCACACGGCCCGAGGCTGCGGTGCGTTTGCCTGCCTGTAAGAGTAATCGCCTTAGCGCTGGAGCTTGTGATCCCTCGTCATGTGGACCACCCCCCGACAACAAAGTAATAAATATGAATCGCCGTTTGTTCTGCCTTGTTTTACCACAAAAGCAGACCCGATCGATTTATCGATTTCCAGTATGGCCCTGCTCTCGGCTTTCTCACCCTTATTTGTTTTCCAGACATGTGTTGGTGCCCTCCCAGTTGGACTGAGATGGATCAATGCTCCTTGAGTATCAGTTTAAAAATTAAGCGTGCTGGTGGCGGTGAGAAGCACTGATATGAACCATTTCATGGAGACTGGCACCAGCAGGCACCTCCAGCGCATTCGACTGGCGATTGTCATTAATCCGTTTGTGTCAGATTGGTGATAATTCTTAGGCAGTAGGTGTCAGGCTTAAAGCCTTTATGTGGCAATGTCTGTGCTATAGTTAACCCATTCCATCATCCCCAGGAAATAAAGTATTACACTGTAACCCTTTAATGTATTTATGTTTACAGTTGGAAATTGACTCAACGATCCAGCCATATCTAAAGGCTGAAAGCGATTAGCTGCCCCTAATTTATTAGTTACCCGCCGGTGTAGGTGGCAGGGGTACACTCCTGCACTCCTCTATGAGTTTCATATTTTGCGATTGCAGGTGGTGGACTGTGCGTGGGATGAGACGGTGAAAGTGTACAGCCCGGCGTGCCTGGCCGACCTTCAGCCGTGAGGCGGTGGGAGAGCGCTGGGGACCCGTCGCGGTTCAGGTCGCCGGCAGCACTTTGCCAAAGACTCACTGCGGCTCTCTTAATGACGCTATTAGGCGGAGCATTGCGACGAGCCTTGCCGGGATGAATTGGCCCGATGGCGGAAGGGCCGCGAGGTATCCTGCGTATGTCCCCCCCCCCCCCCCCCCCAGGTGCCGCATGCGGTTTCGGCTGCTTTTTATTCCTTGTTAAAAGATATTCAATAAATTTCCCGTATTTGATTTAATGACGCTTGATGACACCTGTTCCTGCTATGATTGCTTTTAAATGATGTGTTCTTTCGGGTGAAGGTTTTACCAAATTTGGTGCAACAGAGAAAATAAATGCAAAATGGTAAAAAAAAAATAAAAATAAAAATAAACCCCCCTTATTTTCATTCTGGGTCCACCCTGCCTGGTGCCCTGTGTTTTCTCAGGCTTCAGTTTCACTACGTTGAATAAGAGGTTATGGAAGACGGATGGTGTTACGACTCGGTCTAACAATGTATGTGTGGATTATTCTTTGACTGATATGTAAACTAATAACTATAGATGAAATATGCGGCTAGATTTTTCCCGGAGTGTTAAATGGTATCCAAAATATTAATTTGTGCTTTAAGATTTGTTGCAAAGATCACTTTATTAAATTTCAGGTAACGATAAAATGCTAGTTGGATAGGCTATTATTTTCAGATAGACTGTCCGGGATCTCTGCTTTAAAAAAATATAAGTAATGCATCGTGTTCAAGCATTTGTGGCTGTAACCTGAAATCATTTTTATCTATAAATCTGCCATCACGTCGACGGGGGTGAAGCATTTAGGGAGACGACCGCTATTTGAATGTAAGGTATAAACAATAATGTAGACTCTGGTTTGTTTACATAAACTTATTCATGTTAAAAGACCTAACGTATGCCATCTCCACGCGGATGTTTGCTTTATTTTAGGCTATTATTATTATTATTATTATTATTATTTAATGATTTGCCTTGTCAGTCTCTGCAATTTAATAGTATATTGGGTAGAAGTGTAAGCCTTCTTGAGCTTCTGGGTTTTCACTCTTATGCGACAATAATTAAGTCAGTTATAAAGTTGAAAAATAATGGTCATGAATTATCGTAGCGGGTTTTGTTCCGGTCCTAAGTAGGCTAATACCTGACTTCAGAAACTGTCCCGAGTAAAGTTGCGATAAAGGAGCTTATATGAGCAGCGTAATTACGTATGTAAATACGGGAAAGGTTATTTTTTATGTGGGGAAAGTTTGTCAAAGTGAGTGAAAGGATTAAAGGAGGTTGGTATCCTGAATGGACCATGAAAGTCGCGCTGCGGCGTGTGTCGCATTCGCTTTCGGCTAGCCAAGTAAAGCGAGCCGCCCTCACGCTGCGCAGGAGGGATGGGGGGTGTATGCGTGCCTTTCGGTTATACCCCGCACAAGCCTCGTCCGGGCTCTGCTGGGCTCAGATGCGGAGAAATGGAGACTCAACTCCCGGCCGAGACGCCTAATTAAATAAATGAAAAAGGCGCAGCTTCGCCGCTGAATCAAATGCGTCAGCAGGTCGAAGCTTTTTTTCCCCCCCGTTCTTTCTGACCATGACTCTGCTTAAGTGGACCTCCTTTACATAAACGCCAGTGTTTGCCAATTGATTTCTGCCTGACATTAATAACTTAGACGTTTTTAGCTCTTTGCTCGAAGAGGGAGGTTTGTGTGACATTATACCTGGGACTGATCGCAGCGGACGCCGCCGTAATCCCGTCCTCTATCACACTTGCGGGACTGAGATTAATTTGCGGGAGCCATGGAAGTTTGCAAAGGTCGTTTACTGGGCGTTTCGGTGGCAGTCGCGCACGGATTTTTCTCGGGATCCTTAAACATTTTGTTAAAATTTCTCATAACGACTTACAGCTTCAGGTACATCACTCTTATCCAGTTCCTGACCAGCGGGACTGCGGCGCTCTCCCTGGAGCTCCTAAGGAGGTTCGGCAAAGTGGACATCCCTGCCTACAGCTTAAATTTAGCAAAAGTTTTCGCAAGCGTGTGCGTCTTATCCACGCTGCAATCAACCCTGACTCTCTGGTCCCTGAGGGGACTGAGTCTCCCCATGTACGTGGTTTTTAAACGCTGTTTGCCTTTGGTCACTCTCATCATCGGCGTCTGCGTCTTGAAAAACGGGATCCCGTCCATTGGAGTGATAACGGCGGTGCTGATCACAACCGGAGGAGCTGCGTTAGCTGGTAATTTTGAATTTACTTGCCTTGAATTTATACTTAGTGCTTGCGATGCGATATTTTAGCTGGCAATCTTGAATACACCGTTTAACTGACCACACATTTCGCACATAGGGATGTACAGAAGTAGTTAACTGCTTTAATCACTTTAGCGCATCTGAATTTAGGGTAATTCCATTTGACAATTTTGCGCCTGTATTTATTGATGGATTTTCCTTTAAATGTAGCCTATTTTTCGGCCTAGAGAGAAATGAATTGCTTTGTTCGTGGTGCTTTAAAGCCACAATTTAGGAACAAAAAATGATAAAATATCTCATATAATGAGACACGTGTTGTTATTTTGATCTGACAAGGTAATGCGTTGTTTCCTGTGGAGTAGATGGCATGTTTGTAACGTGGTTTTCCCTCAGGAGCGGGAGACCTTACTGGGGACCCGTTCGGCTACGTGACTGGTGTTCTGGCTGTGATCATCCATGCTTCATACCTGGTGCTCATTCAGAAGACGAGCGCAGACAGTGACTACGGCCCGCTGACGGCTCAGTACGCCGTGGCCGTGACGGCGACCCCGGTGCTGCTCGTATGTTCATTCATCAGTATGGATGCGATACACATGTGGTCATACTCTGGCTGGAACAATCCCTACATCACCTCCCTCTTTGTAACCTCCATCTTTATTGGTTGCGCCATGAACTTCACCACCCTTCACTGCACCTACATCAACTCGGCCGTCACCACCAGCTTCGTAGGAGTGGTCAAGAGCATCGCCACAATTACCGTGGGCATGCTGGCTTTCAGCGACGTGGAGCCCACTAACCTCTTTGTGGCAGGGGTTGTGGTCAACACCGTGGGCTCCATCACCTACTGCATCGTGAAGTACTTTGAGACCAAGAAGAAAAGTAACTATCAGAACCTGGAGGCAAGTAGCAAGGACCAGGAGCTGCCTGGAGTACCTTACACTGAAGATAAAAGGCCAGGCGAAGACAGGGGGGACCTATCAGGTGAAACTGTTGACATGACCAACCAATCAGAGTGTCCCGTGACAGAAAATGGCATGACAGAATCCATTGAGCTGCAAAACCGGGTCAACCATCCCAACAGTGAAACGAACAGCACGACTTTCAGTGACAATTATGCTGGAGTGTGGCGGTCAATTCGCAATGCCAAGTTTTTCAAGAAGGACACATTGATTGACAATGAGGAGCTACAAAGCCCCTGATGACAAACTCTTTCTATTTTGAAAGGTTGCATGTTGTGTTATTGTCATTTTTGGAATGACTGGTCTGTTATTAACAAAAAATAAAGTCTACCGGTAGCCTGGAGTACATAGTTTTTTGTTTTTTTTTTAATCTTTATCAGTTTATACAGTGCTAAATATTTTTTCAACAGTCTGAATCTTTGTACTCACTGGAAGGAGTGGGGAAACACTTTATACTGAAAAATCTGTCAAAAAGTTCAAATGCTTTTTAAAATCAAGTGATAATTATATCATAAAGAAAATAAAGGTATCGTATGTTCCTCTGCGGGATATGAATTCAGAAAATAAATAGTCCTTTAAATAAAGTACTTGCAGAATGTGTTTACATGGGAAATTGAATTGGACACACAGGCATGCAAAAGCACTGACATGTTAGTAAAATATTTTCATTTTTTTAAATTTACGTACTGCATGTAAATGCCTGACAAGAAACTTGATATTGCAGTTTTGGCCAAATTATCAGCAATACTGACCCCAGTTTTCATGTATAATTCAAAGAAAATAGACTCATGTGGTAATTCTGCACTGGGATGTTGGGCTCATTTCTGGGTGTCTGATATGGTGATATATGTTGGCTACTTGATGTAATGTTCATTTTCTGTGTGTTTCTGATGTTTGTGGTCCAGGATAATTAATAACAAAACATCACTGGCACAATGATTTATTTTTACAAAACAATATTAAAGTACAATTTTAATGTGCTGGGAGTTTTTCTCGAGTGTTGAACAATAGTTCTGATGAATATTTGTTTCCCTTTCTAAGGAATCACTGGTGATATAAACATTTCCTTCCCAGCACTGTTATATCAGCGGATTTTGCTTTTGTGTTGAAGGAAATGGCATGGATTTAAATTATGATAACATCTTTGGCATGTTCCCAGTAACAGGTATATTTAAGTGACACTGGGACACTGGTGTGCCTTGGGCTATTTTCATTAAAGATTAAATGTATTGAAAGTACTTTTCCCTAATTCTTACCAAGGCCAAAGGAGCCCTTTGAACCTGTACTGGTGAATAAATAAATATTGAAAGAAGCTATTTAGGGTAGTTACTTTAAACATCACAAGAGATACTGGGCACAGGAATGGTCTAATATGACACGGGAATGCCGTTTCGGTGAAATCATTATCGCTGACTGGAAAAAGTTGCCATCCCACAAGCTGAGGAGTATCTGCCCGTGCTTTGGAGACCTTACAGAGCTGCTATAGAAGACTGGCAAAGCACATGCTTTCCAAGGACAGAAGGCACATTGATGATGCGGTTGCCCAAAAGGCATCAGCATTGTTGCCTGGAAGTCTTGTGATCGGAAGGAGTGTAGGTTTGTGTTCCAATTGGGTCACATCTCATGTCCTTATTGGTAGGGGGTTCTCTTTGAGTTTAATGCCAGGCTGGCCAGGAAACAGGAGGTCAGAGTCAGTGCACAGCTACCCAAACTTTGGGTCTAATTCTCATACCAGCTGTTTGTAGTGAGTCCTTGTTTGTTTGTGTGAGTTTCTTTTCTGTAGTTTCCTACCATGTTCTAGTGATATGTTCACCATTGACATACAACCATCCATCTATCCATTCATCCATCCATCCGTGTTCCAACCACTTAGAATATACACACCATAATGTTGTAATTAGCTGAAGTGAATAATAAAAGTCGTACCCTCACAGAGCCTCACTGTACAGCCACTTTTCTTCAGACATTCTTGGTTGAGGAGGTATTACTACTGGGCATGACTGCAAATGAAACACATAAAATGCACAAGTGTGAAAATCCATCCATGCAGCGTTCAGCAATTGTGGTATCACCCTGCAGCAGCAGTAAGGCCAATTCTGTCTCATGTCAGCGGATTTCTAAAAGCAGGGAATGCTCAGGTTGATTTTCTTGGCATGGATGTAACATTCTCCCGCACCAGAGTGATTTAAAAGCTGATCCAGCCACCAAAAACAATACGACAGTCTCGCTGACGTTGGCCAATCCGACTGCACCTGTCAGTCCAAATAAGTCTCACATCAGAGCTATTTGAAAATTGAGAGGGGGCCTGTCAAGCTCCCAGGTATTTGAACAGGTTAGTCAAATGCCACAGGTTCAAGCATCAGGAAAGCTTGGTGTTAAGGTAGCAAAAATTGCTTAAAGAATGTGCTCAAAGTTTTGCTGGCTACAGGTTGATAGGGCTTATGCTGTTGTGAGACGGAGCGAGGTATATAAGCCAAAATGGCTCCAATAAAACTAACCATGACTATGCATGGGAAAAAGTGGTATGTTTGCACAGTGGGCGGCATTAACCCCTCGCACCTTCAAGGCTGGGGGTTTGTATCCCTCCCAGTGCATGCAGTTTGCATGATTTCTCCATGCTCTGTTCGCTACCTGTTTACCAACTACACCCCAAAGACAGCCTGCATCCTGTCCAGGGTGTCCCCAGCCTTCTGCCTGTGATACCAAGATGGGCTCCAGGCCCCCCTGACATGGCCTTGTAGTACAGAAAACATGATGTGATTAGTTGACTGCTTAGATCTTTGATTATAGACGGTGCTACAGAAAGTTATTTAAAAATCAAGTACATACATACATACATACATATAAAGTCTTATGGAATATTTTTGTCTGAACAAGGGCCTTGCTCACGGGCCCAAAAGTGAAATCACTTAGCGGACCCTGGGATTTGAACCAATAACCTTCCAATTACACCCACCCCACCCCACTAAATATACAGTGTAAGTTGTATAGTGGCTTGGCAGTAGTCAATGTATAGCACTGGCTTGTGTACACACTGTTCTCATAAAAGCAGATTTAAAGATTAAACCTGACTCTGGGAGCAAAATACAGATGAAGGACAGATTAATGAACATTGTCGCTGTGCACCTAAGCCACACCAAATGATGAAACAGACAGATGAAATACCATTATTGTCATTGTACAGATTAAATCAAGTGCAACGAGATTCAATTTCCTCATATGCCATTTTGCTCTCCTATTAGACACACAAGCACACACACATATACAGGGGAGAGTATTAGCTTCATCAGCAGTCTTTGGGGTCAAATGCCTTCGTCAAGGACCCAACACTGATATGGTTATTTTTTCAGCCATGGCATCTGAACTTTCCAGTTATGGGGCAGTCATCCTAACCTGCAGAGCCACACACCATGCCAGAAATCACCAGACGGCTTATGTTTGCTGTGAATTGCATGTCTGTCCTGACTGGTATGGCCAAAGGGTTGGGCTGCCATGATGCTCACCTGTGTGGACCCTTCTTCTGCGTGTTAACATCTCAGACCCATCTCAGAACATCTCAGTAACTAATGGCAAAGGCATAGCCATAAAATGTATTTGCGGGTCATGCGGCTAATAAACCATCAACTTTGAGGTTTAAGTGCCGTAATGCATTACTGTCTAGAGGGCTATTATAGAAAGCTGCCTTGGTTAGGGATTTCCTGTCGTGAGGGAGAGGAGGTGGAGGGTGGCAGGGGACATAAAATCTGGTTTCTCTCTTGCAAAATAGGCTCAGATTTATAGGCTACTCACTGCATCTGTCGCAAAGAATCAGAGGGAGCACCAGTCAGTATTCCATGAGATGGCTGCATTTATTCTGTTTACTTTTTCAACAAAAGGGTGGCATGATGGTTACTGGGTGGCACTGTTGCCTTACACCTCCAGGGTTGGGGGCTTGAATCCTACTCCTGTTCTCTGTCTTGTGGAACTTGCATGGTATTGCACAGATTTCATACCACAGTCCAAAGACATTCAATTTGGCTAATCAGTGTCTCTAAGGTGGCCAGAGTGTTTGGCAGTGTGTGCCCTGGAATGGACTGGCATTCCCAGTCTAATTCCTTATGCTGCCTGGGATAGGCTCCAAGCAATCCCAACTAGGGTAAGCGGTGGAAGGATAGATGACTGGATAAATCTTTCCAGAATAACACATCCAAGTTTAGCTTAGCTATTCAGGACACACATGTGATTTCCCTTTGATACATTCAGGCATCTTGCCAGAGCATCTCAAACCAAGTCTGTCGTTTTTAAGCATCCCTAACTGGGCAACTCTCACATCCTTAACCAACATCCATAATCAATACTGCACCTCCTGCTGGAAATACATTTAGTGCGAAAAATAAACAAAGAAAGAACCTGTTTGTGTGATGCAATAAGAGGAGATTCACTGGCTTCCTACTTATCATGGACTTTACTGCTTTCCTGTTACAATTGACACCTTCTTGTTTGTTGCTTCATTGGAAACCGATATCCTCCTGCTTCTGATAACAGTTTTTAAAAACGTAACCATATCCCCTGCAGTTCACACTAGGTAATCCATCTGAAGCTAACCAGATTTAGGCCTGGCTAGTACTTGGATGGGTGACCAACTAGGAAAGATGGGTTGCTTCTGGAAGAGGTGTTAGTGTGACCAACACGTTAGCCCATCCTGTGGTCTGTGTGGGTTCCAATGCCCCAGTGCCGTGCCAGGGACACTGTGCTGTAAAATGGTGCCATCCATCAGATGAGATGCAAAATCGAGGTCCTGACTCTCTGAGGTGATAAAAGATCCCTGAGCATCTTTCGAAAGAGCAGGGGTGGTACCCCCAATGCCCTGGCTAAATTGCCCAATGTGGCCCTATCAAATCTGGCATCCTAATCATCCCCTATATCTAACTGGTGAATTCTCTCCTGTTCACCACCTTAGCTACTGTGTCGTGAGGGTACAGGCGCAGAATGGCTGCCATCGCATCATCCAGGTGGAGGCTACACAATGGTAGTGGTCACAGTGGCTCCTCATTGCTTCTGTAAAGCATTTTGGATGTCTTGAAAAGTGCTATATAATTGGAACTTTCATTCATTCATTCAATTAATTACAGTCACCAGCTGGCAAGGGAGCACCATGAGCTGGAGGAGCAATGCGGCCAGTGGGACCTGGAGTGGCTGCTCAGGGCCACCCAGTCAGCAACTGGTCCTCACCAAGCTGCGAAAGAAGAAGGGCCAAAGCCGGGGGGACTCACACTGCCAGGCTCTGCCAGTGGTTCCCAGCTGCTCCGCACATAAGCTGCCACTGGAGAGGGAGCACCGGCGGCTGCTACCAGTCTTTGGCAACTTGTTAGAGGATGTGGCGGAGGACTGGCTGTGGTGGTCGCCTGGATGATCGACCTCTGGGAGGGGGGCAATGTAGTGCCAAAGTATGCTGGGAAAATGTAAATAGTCCCTCGTTTGTGTTATTGTGAATACTGTTTTGTTCCCTATTATCCTGTGTGCGCTTGCCTATGTCATGCGTGAGCCCTATCCAGATCTCGCATGTCATTAGCCATTGTATAAATTATCCACCGTGTGTGTGCCTTACTGTCCGGCGTCTGACCTCCTGTGTTTCCCCATTATGTTTCGTTCAATGTTAGTCCTTTTTAGGGCTTAATGAAAAGGCATTCTTTCCCCTTGCAACAAGTTTCCTTATTTCTTGTCACTGCCATGATACCTTAGTCTACCAGATATTACAGTACATTTACATTTATGGCATTTAGCAGACGCTCTTATCCGGAGAGACATACAACAGTGCTCGCTAGTCCACGACTATTCTTCAATCTGTAAAGCTAGACTTAAATAACAACTGTCAGCCAACTAAGTTACTGCCAGCTCGGTTACGCACCTAAAAAAACCCTGTTAAAGAAAAGGACATTAGTGCAGAGATAAGACGAGTATGTGTTAAGGGGTTAGTAGGTTTTTTTTTAATGATATAAACATAAGTGTGAGGGCTGGTTAACCTCCAAGGTGTTGCTTGAAGAGGTGGGACTTCAGGCGACGTTTGAAGACAGCAAGTGACTCTACCACACATATTACAATACGTAAACACTGGCACGTGAATGTGCTTGTCACAAGTTAACAGGATCATCACTTAAAACCATAACACAGCACCTCTCAATATCTGCTGGTACTGAATAAGAAAGGGAGTACCAGGTATCAGTACTGAATAACAGAGGGAGTACCAGCTATCAGTACTGAATAACAGAGGGAGTACCAGCTATCGGTACTGAATTACAGAGGGAGTACTAGCTATCAGTACTGAATAACAGAGGGAGTATCAGCTACCAGTACTGAATAACAAAGGGAGTACTAGCTATCGGTACTGAATAACAGAGGGAGTACCAGCTATCGGTACTGAATAACAGAGGGAGTACTAGCTATCGGTACTGAATAACAGAGGGAGTACCAGCTATCGGTACTGAATAACAGAGGGAGTACTAGCTATCGGTACTGAATAACAGAGGGAGTACCAACTATCGGTACTGAATAACAGAGGGAGTATTAGCTATTGGTACTGAATAACAAAGGGAGTACCAGCTATCGGTACTGAATAACAAAGGGAGTACCAGCTATCTGTACTAAATAACATAGGGAGTACCAGCTATCGGTACTGAATAACAAAGGGAGTATCAGCTGTCTGTACTGAATAACAAAGGGAGTACTATCTATCTGTACTGAATAACAAAGGGAGTACTGGCTATCGGTACTGAATAACAAAGGGAGTACCGGCTACCTGTACTGAATAACAAAGGGGGTACCAGCTATCGGTACTGGATAACAAAGGGAGTACTAGCATCAGTTTTTCACCACTTCAAGCACACACAGTTATGCACAGTCCATAATACTTGTTAATGATAATAACTGGTTTATGTATTTACTATACTGTGCTTTGTGTCATTATTTAAGCGATGACACGTAGCCTAGGTGTGTAGTAGGCTGTACAGTCTAGCATCTGTTACACTACACTCTATAATGTTGGCACAGCGATGAAATTGAATAATGAAGCAATTCTCAGAACGTATCTCCATCATTAAGCAATGCATGACTGTAATTACACGGCCTTCTGCAGTAAGCAGTGTCAGATGCATGAGACGTATGGAAATAGCAGGTCTAGCCAGACACCAGAAAGGACCATAAAATACAAAATGACTTTTCAAATGATTATACTGTGATTTTCTACAGAGGCCTGCTATATTGGAAAAAAGAAGAAATTGAACTTAAATGTTAACTTGATTTTCAGTGAGATACGTTCAAAGGATGGCATCCCATCCAGGGTGTACCTGCATCATTCCCTATGTTATGATGTGCCTAACCCTAAGCTTTCCGGGTAGACACATCACGACCGTGTATTGGACAAGCCTTGTGGATGATGGATGAATAAATATGTTTAAAAATCCCAATTTCTGATGGAACTGTTACTGCTCCAAATGACGGCTTTATTACAGAGAAATACCTCCATCTAGTGGCAGAGAAGAGATTGCAAATGCTATTCGTTTGCTGGTTATAACTTTCTTCCGAACTATCACAAGTCTCCGGCATGTTTCCGAAATTAACAGAAACATTTCAGAGTGTTTCATGTTAACTTAGCACTGACCTGGATAGATGAAAGAATGTGACTATAAAAGTCATGTCTCAACTGTGACCTCAAGTCACATGCAGCGTTTCAGCCAGAGGATCTGTTTGAAGATCACAGCGCCGTCACTGAAAAACGAGAAAGTCCACAGTTCGTAGTCAAAGCAGGAGTATCTGCTCTCAGAGCGTGTGACTGGTCCACGGACGATCGCAAAATGTTTAAAAGCCAATTTATAGTTACGATTTCACTCAATATCACTGCGGGGGTGGGGGGGGGGTCCCCTTATTCACTCCTCTGTACCACACGTCCCCAACGTGGTGTTGAATCGGCTTCACATTGTTCTTGGATGGCTTTAATTAACAATTAAAAGTTTTGATCATTTTGAATTCCATATAGAGATTAAAGAAGAATACATTAATTTCCCACTGGTTTGTCTATAATTTATGGTGGTGGAACAGTGATGTGAGTTACTCTTAATGTTTATCAGAGAATTCTTTATGGTACCTTCACTGCAAAACATTATGCTCAAATAAGCAGGTCACCAACAGCTAACTGAAAAATTAATGCAGAGACTTGTCATCAGATTAGAGTAAGATTCCTCTGCACAGGGTGTGTGTGTGTGTGTGTGTGTGAGAGAGAGAGAGAGAGAGAGAGAGAGATACAGAGAGAGGGGGGAGTGAGAGAGAGGGAGAGAAAGTGCCCCAGACAAGTATCCGGTCTAGCTGCATTTTGCAGAATTGTAACTTGACTGTGGCCTTAGCTGAATGCCTGAGCTGCCGCAGAACATGAGCAGAGTGGGCGATGAGGTTGGAACACAGACTACATTCCCAGTGCCTCATTTCCTCCATACGATCGATCCCACCCCTGTAAAACCACAAACTGGTTCAGCTGTCTGGCGATCAGGGCATTCTGTAACATTGAGAGGAGCTCAGGCCAAAGTACAACAGACGATACTCATTTTTCGATACTGTAACCTTAATAATTGCTATTATATATGGCTTTTAGGTAGTGGATTTGTTTTGATTTATCTGTTTGTTAAAAAATGCATGCTGTTATTGTACTGGGGTAACAGGTAGCATATAGTTAAAGAAATCTTTAATTTGAGTTTAGGATTCAGTTAGGGCCTAAAGAAAAGCACCTAACTTGCCTTGTGCTGGTAAAACACACACATATATATATATATATATATATATTGTCATGACCGTGGGCTGGATGGCGTGGCATGTTGCCGGTAGAAAGGACACCATAGCAGACAGAGATGGTGAACCCCGTAAGGGGAACTTTATTCTTACAGGGAGGCAGCACAAGCAGGGACAGGCTACACTTGAGCCATGCGCTAACATCAACAGGTAACGACACTACAAAGACCGACAAGGGAGCCCTGGACTGGGGAAGCTTATATACAAGGAAACAGGGAGGAGTAAACGAGGGGCACCTGTGGGTGATTAACACAGGGTGAAAACACGAGGTAACTATCAACAAGCAGCAGGCATGACTGCTAATCAGCCCCGCCTGTGGGGAACACTAGGAAAACACCAACTGGG
>JAAGVU020000005.1:396245-420822 GCA_011763525.2 Mormyrus iriodes | reverse complement strand
GCGGCGTTGCCTGCCCGCCGGCGTGGCCCCCCCCCCCCCCCCACCCCCCGCTCCCCCACCCCCCCCCTCCGCAACCGGGTCCCTCCCCCCTTTCGTTCCCGCCCCCCCCCCCCCCCCCAAAAGCTGGCTGGCCGCGGCCTCATCAAAGGCAGAGATCACCTGATGTGGGTGCTTCTGCAGTTCATCTCCGGAAGCATCCAGAAGAATGCCCTGGCCGACTTCCTTCCGGTCATGAAGCTATTCGACCTGCTCTACCCCGAGAAGGAGGTAAGGGCAGAGTGACAGAGTGTCTAAATGGTGGCGCTGTGAGTTAGGAGGGACCGCTGACTCGGTGGGAGGTGGCCAACATCCTTTAGGTTTTATTAATGCTGTACCATGAAGGGGGTGCTGTATGGTGTATCAGCAGTGGGGAGGCTTGGAGGGTGGAGCATACAGCGGGGCTCTTCAGATCTGACCACTTGATTCCAAATCCAGGCCTTGTTTTCAGTTCTCCCAGGCAGTTAGTTTACCTGGTACGCCTGGCTCACAGATAACGGAAAGCTGGAAAATCAGCAAGGCTCGGCCCTTGAGGACCGTGATTTGAACAGCCCTGCCGCATAGCACACCAGGAGCCCCTTCTCACCATGTGTCCTGGCTGACAGTCAGAGCTGTTCTCCCTCCGCAAACAAAACAGCTCCATCTGTCCTGGCTCTCAGCTTGACGCCCAAAACTGAAATTCTTTCAAAATATGTCTCTGGGGCTCTATTATGTCCCCGCGATTATTTGCCTATGCTCGCCTGCTGTGCGCTTTAGTATGAGGCTGTGGAGAATGACCTTCTCTTCAGGGTTAATCACATACGGCCATGCGCTGAGCTTTGAGAACAGTGCCTTTGAGAGCAGCTTAAACGCCCGGGACTGTCAGGGCTGTGAAATATGACTTCAGTATTTTGTAGCCATATCACCCCCTTCCCATCTATTAGTAACAGTACTACAAATTCTGGTGTTAATCGCTGTTTTAGCACTTTGTTTCTGTATGTGAAATATCACTGTAAAGGAACCCATCCATCTTCCAACAGCAATAAAGTATAAATTAAAAAAAAGCAGTACATTATATTTCAAGGGAAGTCCCTTTGAATATAGTTTCATAAACACCACAAGTCCAGATTTACAAGTGAATATATATATTTTATGGGGTTCAATGTGAAATGCCACAGTGAAATAAAACAGAATCACATTAAGAAAGTCTAATGGAAGTTAATCACTTGCAGGATCAGCCTTGTTAGCGGCAGTGGCTGTTCTGTATGGGCAGAAATGCATGTGCGTACCCTGGAGCTCTACCTGTAATTTGGCTTAAGGGAGATTCTGTGTTTATTTTTTTAACTGACCTCATCTTGGGTTGTGATTCCTCCACCACCTGAAAACCAGTCTCACGATGGATGTTCATCACGTGGTTTTTCGATGGTTGAACAAACTATCCAACTGTGTCCATTCTCCTGAGTTCCTCACAACCTTCAAGAGATCCAGCTCTTTTAGGAACACCTGAACACCTTTCACCCTTCTGCAGATCTTCCCTCCCTCTGTCTTGGCTGTTCTCTTGACATGGCGTTACTAAGGCATACTGGAAGCTTTGTTGTGTTTCTCACTAGTATACTTGGCTTTGTTTTGAGTAGTTCTTCTGATTCTGGGTTTGACTGTGTTTTCAAAAGCTCTTGTTCCCATAACTGTGTCTTTCTTGCTGTTAGACACTCATTGGAAACTTAACCTTACCGCACATGTACCTAAGCTGGCTCCTTGACAGCTGTATGCTCGTAATTATCTGCCTTGCTTTCACGTCGCTTTGCCAAATGAATTAAAGTGAGTGTCCTTCCTGCAGTGTATCCCAGTGCCGGACATCAACAAGCCCCAGTCCACCCACGCCTTCGCCATGACCTGCATCTGGATTCACCTCAACAAGAAGGCGCAGAACGACAACTCCAAGCTGCAGATCCCAATACCACATTCTCTGAAGCTTCACCACGAGTAAGACGCGCGCTATGCCCCTATCAGCAGCCTGATCTGGCAGGACACCCGAGTTCTGAGGGTGTCTGGGTCGCTCGTGGGAGTTTTACTTACAGAAACATGTTCTGAGGGCAGAAGGAACAATGATTGGGTTAGAGTGATAACCAATTGAATTGTAGAGGAGGTGGGTCAAAGCAGCTAGAGGAGGCGGGGCCAAGACGTCTGACTGGTCGATTCCATTGATCCCAGGGGGAAATTCTAGTGTATGGAGCATCAAAAACATGCGCATATATGAACAAACATAGTGCCAGACACAAGGTGCAAAGACAGCACACACAGTGTAAACAAAGTAAATGCAGTGTAAATACTTAAAAAGTTGCCAATGCACAAAATATGCAGAAAAACAGAATATTAAGGAAAGAAATATATATAAATAATAACAATGATGGTATTTGTGCAGTGAAAAAACAGCTAGCGCCGGATTTGTACTATTGCAAAGGTGGAATGCTTCCTGACGCCTTATGGCTGGAGTATATCGTGGTGTCTGATGGCAGAGGGTAGGGAGGATCCCCAGTAGTGCTTCTTAGCGCAGCCTGGTGGAAGGAGCCAGAGGCTGAAGGTCCTCCAGAACAAGTTGAATACGAAGACTAAGGATGACATAGTATGATGACTGAGCTCCTTAGCTGTGAAGCTTGGGATTGTGAAGGAAGTTCAGGTCAGCGATGGGTATTGGATGCTTTAAAGAAACATACCCCTTAATTTCATTGTGATGTTCTTGAGGTGTGTCTGCAGCGATATAAATGCTAGCAGTCTTCCTGACATGCATGTCTGCCGCATGCGACCTTCCTGTCACCCTGTCCAGGTTCCTGCAGCAGAGCCTGCGTAGCAAGAGCCTCCAGATGACGGACTACAAGATCGCGCTGCTCTGCAACGCCTACTCCACCAACTCGGAGTACTTCACGCTGCCCATGGGCGTCCTGGTGGAGACCATCTACGGAAATGGCAGCATGCGCATCACGTTGCCGGGCACCAACTGCATGGCTTCAGGCTCCGTCACGCCCCTGCCCATGAACCTGCTGGATTCCCTCACCGTACACGCCAAGATGAGGTGCGATCTGACACCCTGCCATCCTGGAAGGGGGGCTCAGACGCTTTTAGAGACTCTATTTGATTGTTGTTTCGTAACAGGGTGATGGGGGATTTGCTGCCCTGCCCACTTTGGGCTGGATTTGGTGGTGTAGGTGTGGGCGTTGTCCATTAGCGGCCTGTTAGTCACGCCAGTGTGCTGGCGGCTGTGTCTCGCTGACGGACAAGCCGCTGGCTGTCCCACGCATTCTGTTCCACTGCAGCGTTCTCGTTAAAAGCTCGCGTTATGTCATCCATATGGATAGGAATATACTTGGGACAGGATGCAGGGCCCCGAAAGGCTGTGGGGGGAGGGGGGTCAGGGTCCTGAATTGTCCTGGTTAGCACCTCATTGCTAGCTATAAAACGACATGCGTCCTTGACCTCTGACCTCGGAGCAGAGAGGACGGTTGCTCAGCACCCGTGTTTTTCCCACGATGTTACAGCCTGATCCACAGCATTGCCACACGTGTGATCAAGCTGGCCCACGCCAAGTCCAGCATCGCGCTTGCCCCAGCTCTGGTGGAAACCTACAGTCGTCTGCTGGTCTACATGGAAATCGAGTCCCTGGGGATCAAAGGCTTCATCAGTAAGTCCCAGGTGTTTTGGGGGTGTTCCTTACAGGACACGAAATGCATGATGTCTGTCTGGCAGATCGAAAGATAGATTAGCTGAATTTTTTAAGGTGTTTTTCCACGTGTGAGTCCAGCTCCCTGTTTGTTGACGTGGGAACCTTTTAAGCACCCTCTGGTTGATATGCTCCTTTTCGCCTCCACCAGGCCAGCTCCTGCCAAACGTCTTCAAGTCACACGCCTGGGGCATTCTACACACCCTGCTGGAGATGTTCAGCTACCGCATGCATCACATCCAGCCTCACTACCGCGTCCAGCTGCTCAGCCATCTGCACTCACTGGCTGCCGTGCCTCAGACCAACCAGAACCAACTGCACCTGTGGTTAGTGCCAGCGGGGGCAGCGGGGCTCAGCCTGCCTCTTGGAAGAGCTTGAGTCCTCGCAATCCTGATTTAATGATGTGACCCGCAAATGACTTAATCAAGCCAAAGTGTAATTACTACATTGGAGTGTTTGTCGCGCTTAGAGTGAATCCCGAAATACCTTGACACACTGCTGTCCTGCCCGGTTATACCTGTTAGTGGCGTGAATCTCATCCAGTCATCCAGTCTTGTGATTTGGGGTTTGCTACACCGATGTGAATATGGTTGTGCAGCTGTAAATAGTCCTTTTATCTTGGGAGAGTTTTCCTTTGTATCCTTCATGAAAGATTAATATAGGATTGGGAAGGAAAGTTCACAATGTAAGGGCAAGAGCTTAAGCTCTTTAGTGTACAGCAGTGTTTCCCAATCCAGTCCTATTGGAGCCCCAAGCAGTCCACATTTTTGCTACCTCCCAGCTCCCAGCACTCCTGTGCTGGGGATTTGGTGTTCTAGATTAGCTGGGAGCTGGGAGGGAGCAAAATTATGGACTGTCTGGAGGTCCCTGTGAACTGGATTGGGAAACGCTGGTGTAGAAGAGTCCTTCTATGTGGCATCGAGTTAATAAGTGTGTGTGTGGCGCCCCCCCACAGTGTGGAAAGCACGGCCCTCCGGCTGATCACTGCACTCGGGAGCTCAGAAGTCCAGCCGCAGTTCACGCGGTTCCTCAGCGACCCCAAAACTGTCCTGTCAGCCGAATCGGAGGAGCTTAACCGCGCCCTCATCCTCACTCTGGCCCGGGCCACGCACGTGACAGGTCAGTGCGGGTCAGTCTGCGGCGTGCCGCACGTGCACTACAGCGTGTCATAGGTTCGTCCCGGTCCACACAGGTACGTGGTTGGTTTGCAGCACACTTACATAGCAAGAAACATAAAAAATAGCATTGACATGCATAACAGTTCAGTCTGTAGGCTGAAATATTACCTAACCATCTGTAAATGACTCATATAGCAATATGTTATCTCTTCATCTTCAGTGTAGCTGCAAAAGTGATATTGTGGTCTCTGTGTCTATGATTTGTGTAAGAGGTCAACTCGGAGCCGACACTTTAGGATCTGGGTCTCCTAGCAGACACTTTCTTGTGAGGGCACTAACAGTGTTTGTTCGACCTGCTTCCCTGCCGTATTCCCACAGATTTCTTCACGGGCTCGGACTCCATCCAGGGCACCTGGTGTAAGGACATCCTGCAGACCATCATGAGCTTCACCCCACACAACTGGGCGTCTCACACGCTGAGCTGTTTTCCCGCCCCACTGCAGGTACGGGGAATGGGAGGAACGTGTGGGAGGGTCCTATCATAAGCCAAAGCTGCCCCGACCCCCCCCCCCCACAATTACCACTGAAAGCGGTGTGTGGCTGCGCATACTTCGCTGGCAGTACGAGGTGATGTAAGGCGTCTCGCAGACTCCGATGTATTCGCGCAGCGCCGAAAGTAAGATGCGGACGCAAGCTCTCTCTCTGTTTTGTAGGCGTTCTTCAAGCAGAACAACGTGCCTCAGGAGAGCCGCTTCAACTTGAAGAAGAACGTCGAGGAGGAGTACAGGAAGTGGAAGTCCATGACTAACGAGAATGACATCATCACACACTTCTCCATGCAGGGCTCCCCGCCTCTCTTCCTGTGTCTCCTGTGGAAGATGCTTCTGGAAACAGATCACATAAACCAGATTGGTTTCAGGTACCCCACGAGCAGCTCTTAGGCTGGTTGAGCTTTGTGGCAATTAGCAGAAGGTTCCCGGCTACTCGTGCGTTTTCTAACATACTGATGAGCTGCACTAAATATGGCTCATGTCTAGTCGACGCTTTATTGAGTGTATCCAGTCCAGTCCCGATACAATTGTATTTGTATAGCGCATTTTCACAACATTACATTGTCTCAAAGCGCTTTACATTATCCCCGCACAAAGCCCCAAGAGAGCAAGCCAGAGGCGCGAGTGGCAGGGAAAGACTCCCTAGAGGGAAGAAACCTTGGAAGGAACCGGACTCAAAGGGGAAGCCCGACCTCCAGGGGCTGGTGGAGCAGGTCAAATGAGTCCCAATTTTAACATTTAAGTCACAAAGCAGAGGGCAGGCAGGTGATGGCAGGAAGGTGTTGGTGCTTCTTCAAATGGCAGGAGGAACAGTGGTACAGCAGCAGGGCATACAGGAGAGACGTCACAGGCAGAAGAGTGAGCAGGCCGGAACGACGCCACAGGTAGTGCAGATGTCGCAGGCAGCAGGGCAGGCAGAATATCTTGATAATTCGGGGTCTCCAGGCAGCACACCCCAGGAGGAGTAGGGGAAATAAAATGCGCAATTAGCCAAGTAGGGAAGACTAGAGGCAGTGCAAACAGTTTGGTGAGTGTCATATGTAAGCTCTGGCAGATATGTCTATGGCAGCATAAGTAGGAGGGAGAGGCAGGTGGGAACACAGGCATGGGGAGTCCCTGTGATGTCAGCACTCCAATTCCACAAGGGAGTGTGAAGCTAGAGTGACAGCACTGACAGTTCAGTTCATCCAAAGCCAATGGCACCGATCCCCACCCAGCTCTACACCTCACATATGTATGTATACGGTTTGTGTAGCTTGTTGAAACGTTATCAGCCTGCTTAACCTACAATTGTTCAGTATTTTGTCCAAGTAAGTAACCAGATTGACATCTGGTTTAATGCCATCAATCAGTGTCTAGTGCTGTGATTATAGAAGGAGAGACTCGGTTCCCTGTATCAAGTGAAGAACATGTACTTCCCACTTGGCAGCCAGTGATGGGATTGGTGTTGAATGCTTGAAGGAGGACATTCAGCCTGGCCTTAACAGGGAGTCCAAGAGTACACAGCGCATCATTGTTGTCAGTGAGGTCACCCTGGCCCAGGGCAAAGTGTCGCTTTTATGCTTTTGCACAGCTGGTTCCTCTTACCACGTATGCCGCGTGTTACTGTAATCGCCGGTTCTCGTGGACGGCCCCAAGGTGCTCCTCAGGGTTCACAGGGGCCTCCCCAGAGTAAATTACCGGTCCTTTAAGGTCACATTTCTGGGACTGTCGCTGAACTTAGTTTCCTGGCCCGTGCTTTGCTGGTGCTCCCATGGCGCTGAGAGTCGTAATCCTGTTTCCAGAAACAGAAATTTATCAATTTTTAACTTATCAAAGTTTACCTCAGGGCTGACAGCATGTTCGCTGTGTAGATGTTGAAAGTAAGTTGTGTGTCTGCATGATGGAGCTGCTCCCTTCTGTCATTTTTGGCAAATCTGGCCCAGCAAGCCCCCGTGATTGACCCTCTGATGATGGATCTTCACCCAGGGCAGACCTGCTTCAAGCGAGGATTTTGGCAGGCTGTGATTTTGTCCCATTTTCCACCAGAACTCCAGGTCACGCTTTGGAGCTTGGTTCCTGTTGACGCAACTCCCAGGGGAAGGCTTCCTGTGAAAGTCATTAAGTGCCCGGATAACTCACGCTCCCCATAGAAAGTGTGTTAGGGAAATGAAAACAGTCCCACATGCAGTCTTAATGCGTCACCCGCCTCCAAGAATGATGGCTTTTCAGTCGTGAATGTTATGGAAAGATTTCTGGATCGTTGTACTTAGAGATACACAAAGCGTGCGTAACGTCACGCCAGTGGAAAAAACCAGAACGTTTTTTCTTCTTTTTTATTCCAGGGAGAGGTCAGGTTTCCTGACACAGTGCCCCCTGTCTGTTGCGTGAAACATTTAAAAAGGCTGCTTTCCAAGCTGTCACAGGCGATTGTTGGAAGCAGAGCGTGTGACATCATATGCTGTCGGCTCCGACTCGGATGGCACTGGAGTGATTGAGTGGGTGCTGGTGCTGAAACGCGCCGCTGTCTGCTTCTGTGGCATGCTTGGGGGGGGGGGTAGCCTATTTCGGGAATGCTGCTCATCTCTGCGAGAGCGGGGGTGGCCGCCCTCACTTCGTGTGAATGATGGGTGTGGGAGAGCTGCCTGATTTCACCGCCGGTGTTCGGTTTTGAGTGATGACATCACACAAGGTCTCGGCACTCCAGTGTCTTTTGGTTATTTATGGGCGAGGATAGAAGGCAGCTTCTGGCGCCCCTGGGTTTTGTTCCCACTGAGGGTTAACGGTAGTCGCGCCCCCTCTCAGGGTCCTGGAGCGGATTGGCGCCAGGGCGCTGGTGGCCCATGTCCGAACCTTCGCCGACTTCCTGGTGTACGAGTTCTCGACATCCGCCGGGGGCCAGCAACTCAATAAGTGCATAGAGATTCTCAACGACATGGTGTGGAAGTACAACATCGTCACGCTGGACCGTCTCATCCTCTGCCTGGTAAAGAAGAACACCCTTCCCCCTCGCTGAGGCTCGCATGTGTTGCCCAGGGGGCTGTCTGCCCCTTTTCCCCCCCTTGTCTTGCTTTTGTAATGTGATTTTATTCATTTTCTGAAATGCTTCTTAACTGGGAATGACATTGAAGTTGTTGCTGTGGATTAGCTGTAACCCTGCATCCTGTCTCGTCCTGTCCCGTCTGAAGGCCATGAGGAGTCACGAGGGCAATGAAGCCCAGGTCTGCTACTTCATCATCCAACTGTTGCTCCTCAAGCCCAACGACTTTCGCAACCGCGTCAGCGACTTCGTTAAGGAGAACGCCCCAGAGCACTGGCTGCAGAGTGACTGGCACACCAAGCACATGTCCTACCACAAGGTTGGCGCCTGCCCTCAACGTACCTGGGCTCCCAAGGCAGCCATGATGTTTTCCTGCCATGGGTGATGTTTGATGTTGTCAAAAGTAGCTGATGATTGAGTCTAGCTAGCTAGAGAGTCGCTGTATAAGATTGAATTTCATAATAATGAACCCTATCCTGCTTCTCTGTGACTTCACCCCTTTGTAAGATATTAACTGATTTCCTGGTTATAACTTATTCACGTGAGGCTGTGAGCCAGGCGTGACCTCCCTGGGTCTGACCCCACAGAAATACCCCGAGAAACTGTACTTCGAGGGCCTGGCGGAGCAGGTGAACCCACCACTGCAGCTGCAGTCGCAGTACCTGCCCATCTACTTCGGCAACGTGTGTCTCCGCTTCCTGCCCGTCTTCGACATCGTCATCCATCGATTCCTGGAGCTGCTGCCCGTCTCCAAATCCCTGGAGACGCTGCTGGACCACCTGGGTGGCCTCTACAAGTTCCACGGTGAGGGGTGCCCTGGGGTGGATGTAGTAGGAGGGGATGCTGTGCTGTATGTAGCTTTTCCCATGGTTTCTCAGTGCGGTGTAGAGGAGCACCAAGGCGTTAATGTGCTAATGTTTTTCCTTTTTTTTTTCTTCTTCATTGTTTTGGTTATTGTCCTGGGGGCTCTTGCTCCCTCATGGTGCGATGGATGTGCCCTGGTTCTCAGTTAAAGCTCTCCTTGTGGTCTAACACCCTTCTGGTTCGCAGACCGGCCCGTGACGTACCTGTACAACACGCTACACTACTACGAGCGGCACCTGCGTGACCGCACCAGCCTCAAGCGCAAGCTGGTGCACGCCATCATGAGCTCACTGAAGGACAACCGAACCCCGGGCTGGTGCCTGAGCGAGACCTACCTCAAGTTCGGCATGAATGCGCGCGAGGACAACGTCTGGGTGCCGGATGACACCTACTACTGCAAGCTGATCGGACGCCTGGTCGATAATATCCTCCCGGCTCGATTTGCGCTGGATCTCTGAGCTGTTGTGCTGAGTCTCGGTGCAACCGGGTCTGTGAAGGGCAGCCTGGTGTTACAGCCAATGTCATTACAGCTGTAATGATCAAAATGTTACACAGTGACTCAAGTACATTTATAACATTGATCTGCAAATCCACTTGGACAGTATAGGGCTGTGGGTGGGGCCAAGGGGCGTTGTAACCTATGCCAGGCAGCACAGGGTAGGACTACATCCAAGCACAATTTACGCACTTCACACACTATCAGCCATTTAAAGATTCCAGTTTGGCTAACTGGGACTAGTAGAAATCAGTATATTGGCAAATTTTAAGAGCTACTTTCCATTTGGTGCATTTAGTCTGTGTTAAGATGGCTGCCGGAGTGTTGCGTAGTTCAGCTTTGTGGCGAAAAGCCTTGACTTCCCTTACCCATGGCGGGCAAGTCTCCTGGGCCTTTTCCCAACTGCGACTGGAGGTTCAACGAGTTCCCAAACCCGGCAGCGCACGCGTTGCACGTGACCTGCGTGGAGCTCATGGCCCTGGCTGTCCCCGGGAAGGAAGTGGGGAACGCGCTGCTCAGCGTGGTGCTGAAGAGGTAAGGGGTGGGGTCTGTGGGGAAGAGGGTGGGGCATGTGAGCGAGGGGGCAGGGTCATGCCGAAAACGTATTACAATCAAGCGTTATTTAATAAGGGCGTAGCTTGTGGAAGAGGGGGGGGGGCAAGGGTGAGACCACACTGAAAACTTTTTTTTTCCAAACAAGCATTCTTTAATAAGAGTGAGGCTTGTGGGCAAGGGGTTGGGGCCATATTGAGAACGTGGTTCATTACAGTCAAGCATGCTTTACAAAGGGCAGGGCTTGTGGGGAGGGGGAGGGGCCCCACTGAAAAATGGATGTTTATTAAAACCAAGAATTCTTCAATAAGGCTGCCTTTGTTGAATCTTGGAGAAATGGCCTCCTGGTCAGCAGAGGCTTTATGGAGGACTGCTGTTAGTGCTGTCGCTGACCTATTTGTTTTTACCCTCTTCAATTTTAATGCTGCAATGCGCAAACATAAATATTTGTTTGCACTCCAAAATGGCCTTCTGAGAATCTGCATGTGCGCCTGGTGGTTCGTGACTGCGATGCTTCTAGCCGGTATAATGCACTGGAGTCACTGTTTCTGTATTGCTCACCCTGTGTGTGTGCGCGCGTTTACAGCCAGCCCCTTGTCCCGAGGGAGAACATCACGGCCTGGATGAATGCCATAGGGCTGGTGATCACAGCCCTGCCGGTAAGTCCCCTCCTACCAGACGTGCACCTGTAACAGCGATTGCTGACACGCCCGCCATTCCCATCGCTCGATCTCAGCTCGCGCGCAGCCCGTGGCATTTTGCTGTGGAGATTGAACAGCTGGTCATACACAGAAAAAGCTGCCTGTCGTGCCTCATTACTATGTACGGTTATTGCGTTCGATTCTCTGTCACCATGCCAACACCTGACAGGCATATCCCCAAGTGGCCCTCCTGATCCTCTCCGGTGGATAAACACCTCTTGATCTGTCCATTTTTGTTGTGTGTTTTTTCTTCCCTCTCTCCCTCTCTGTATCCTTATTTCTCCCAGGAGCCGTACTGGGTGGTCTTGCACGACCGCATCGTGAGTGTGGCGAGCAGCCCCTCCCTCACCTCGGAGACCGAGTGGGTGGGCTACCCCTTTCAGCTGTTCGACTTCACCGCCTGCCATCAGTCCTACTCGGAGATGCACTGCAGCTATGTGCTGGCGCTGGCTCACGCCGTGTGGCACCACTCCAGCATCGGCCAGCTCTCCCTCATCCCTAAGTGCGTAGCCCCGCCCGCTGGTGTCGCCCATTGGATGCATTTCTGAACAGCCGATTACTGATTGGCTCTCAGTCTTAATAAGTGTGCCGTGGGATGAATGAACCTTGTTGGCACCAAGACTGTGTTCCTCCACTTTCCTACAGCACTGTGCAGAAGTCTTAGCCAGTCAAAAGAAATGTCTAAAGCTGTTTATCTGGGTAGTAAGTCTATATTTGATTAGAAAAAAACACAATTTTACATTAGAATGCAAATTAACAGTAACTAATAGCAAGTTACTGAAATCTTGTTGGATGAGTTGAAGGACACAGCTTCAGTTCCCAATCCTCTCCTCAGGGACACCTCAGCCGTTCCATGTATTTGTTAAATTACACCACCAGCTCAATTAATTGTTTAATTTAATTAGCTTAATAACTTAAGAGGTATTGATTAGCTACACATGGTGTGCTGTGTGCGGCTGGAGCGTTGGGGAGGTGTGCAGGCAGGCAGGGCGTGGTGTTGGGGAGGATTGCGTGTGCAGGGCGTGTTGGAGAGGTATGCAGGTGGGGTGCAGCATGAGGAAGGCCTGCATAAGCAGGCAGGATGCAGCATTGGGGAGGAGTGCATGTGCATGCCGGGCGTGGCGTTGCGGAGGCATGCGTGTCTGGGACACGGCATTTGAGAGGTGTGCATGTGGGGTTGTGCGTGGCATTGGGGAGGTGTGCAGGTGCGGTCGGGACGCGGCATTGTGGAGGCATGAGTGGTTGGGTGGGGCGTGGCGTTGGGGAGTCGTGCGCGTGTGAACCGGGCTTGGCTTTGGGGAAGTGCGGGCTGGGCGTGGCGTGGCAGAGACGTGCGTGTGCGGCCGGCACACGGTATGGGGCCTCACCTGCCTGTCCAATTGATGCAACAGAGGAGGGTTTCTGAACGCCAGGCTGTCATGCCTGCAGAAAAATGTGTGGCGGAAATGCCCCCCATCGCCAATGACTGCAGGGTTGCTGTCACTGACATGACAAGGTGTCGGAACTCATCCTGCCAGTCTGGCAGCCTCAGGGATGTATCTGTGGAGTGCCATTTAGGAGGGGCTGGGGTGGGAGGACGGCCAGATCCTCCGCCAATCTCCAGTTGTGCCTTTGTCCCTCTGTTTGTCGTGCTCCTGCGTGACTTGCTGACAGCTCTCAGGTACGGTGTCTGTTGAAGCGTGCGCCAGCGTCCTCAGGGGGCCGATGAGTGAGCTGGGAGTGACCTCTGACCCCTCGGCCCAGGTTCCTGTCGGAGGTTCTGAAGCCCATCGTGAAGACTGAGTTCCAGCTGCTCTACGTGTACCACCTGGTGGGCCCCTTCCTGCAGCGCTTCCAGCAGGAACGGACACGCTGCATGCTCGAGGTCCTGCTCCAAGCCGGCGCCTGCCCGTATCTCGCACTGCACAATATCACACTGTGATCATATGGCGCATGAGGAATAATCACCAGTGTTTCAGGGCGAAACGTTGGGGTCACAATACGCATCTCGGTAATATTTGAGGCGTACTACTAATTTGCTTATCGAATTGTGGACGTAAGTACACATCTGTGTAGTACCGAAAAGCAGGCATCCGGACAAATGTTTTGCGTATCATCTGAAACCCTGGTGATTATTGCTCATGCGCCGGTAACCACGATGTAATAACGGGGAACCCTAGTATAGGAGATTGTTTTCGCATGTTTCATGGTCCTGTTGTTATTGGGGGGAATCCAAGAGTCAGGGGCAGGATTGACCCCCTGACTCCCTGACCTCTTGATTCTGTGCTTCTCAGGAGCAGTTCGTACCCTGTAAGTTTTCTGCCTAGTAACCGGCTGACGGCAGCCCTTCCAGTTAATTTCCTAGTTCTCGATAAATATTAGTCGATGACCACAGGAGGCCTATCCCTCTAGGGCTCTCTTGCATCCTGACAATGTGTATGATGTGTAACGTCTGCCCTCCCCATCACCTTTGGCTGATATTGCTTCTCCAGATCGGAGTGGCGTTATACGAGATGCTTCAGGCCGTGGACCAGCACAGCAAGTATCTGGTCTACATGGACCCCATCTGTGACTTCCTCTACCACGTTAAGTATATGTTCACTGGGGACAGCGTCAAGGACCAGGTAAGGGGACGGCCAAGCCTTCTTCTGGGGGGCTCCTTCCCGTGTCATTCACTATGACTGTCCCCCTCACGCTTCCTCGTGCCGTATGCCACTTGGGCCCTGGAAGCCTCGATTTTGTCGGGCATGTGACCTGTCATCCCGTGTTACTCTCAGAACGCACAGCCAGTGTCTCGTGTCGGCTTTCAGGTGGAGAAGATAATCTGCACACTGCGGCCTGCCATCAAGCTCCGCCTTCGCTTCATCACGCACACCAGCAAGATGGAGCCAGCGACCACCAGTGCCCCCCCCGCCGGGGTAGCCTCCCCTACCGGGCAGCCCCCCCAGGGCTCTGTCAGCGTCCCATTGTCCGTGGCTCAGTAATGCCCGTCTCCAGCCGGTCTACGCTTGGCGCGGCTTTGTTTGCACCATGCCCTTGGCCGGAGGGATGGTCACTCTTCCCCGCCTGGAACCCAATCTGCAACCACTCAGAACCTACCTTCTCTGCCACTGTTACCCAGCTGGTCATAACCCCCCCCCCCCGCCATGGCTCCTCGTCATTCCACCATTCACAAATTTAACTCACTTGGTGCTCTTTGGTTGTTCTTAAGGAAAGTCCACGAATCAGCTCGGAGTATGCTATACTGGCCCCGCCCCTTCGGCCCTGAAACCTTCATGTCTGTCCCTGTCTTCCTACGGATTGGCTGTTATCCCTGTCGCCCAGTAACAGCCAAAGCATCAGGGGATGATGTGCATAAGCTGAGACTTTCCCCAAGATGGACTAATGTATTTCTTATTTTTGTGAACTGTTTACACCTTAAGCATCATTTCTGCATGTCACCTCTGTAGAAAAGCTGGAATTAGCTTCGGAATCATTATGGAAAAGTTAGCTTTCTGTATTCCGTTGCCCCTGCCCCTGCTCCTACAGGGTGAATATAATCTGCAGTGTTGGAGTCCCAGTAAGTCCTGGCCCCTGATTATCATGACAGCAGTAAATGGCGTGCCTTCAGAAGGAGCTCTTTCATGGAACATTTAAGTTATGTAGCTTTTCGGTCCATGGGATATTCAACAAAAACTGTTTTTTTTTTTTTGTTTTTTTTTTTAATAAAATCTGGTTTATTGTAGTGGGTTCTGTTTGTGTATTTTCTGTAGCCTCATCGCCTCTGATAAACACATACTTCAGGTTATGGTCAGACAAGCACTGAGTCTGACCTTTTCCGACTCATTTATTCATGATTCCCAAACCTGCAGAGGTCGGCACTAATAGGATCTTAGTAACCACAATTTCTTGCTGTCATTATGATAAATATTTTGGAAACTGGGTCTGCACACTGGCCTCCTGCCGCCAGCCCTGTGTTTATGTGGGGTTTATATGTCCTCCACAAGAGGGCTGGTTTCCTCTGGGTACCCCCTTTTACTTGCTTATTCTGAAAACCTGTGCCTACCCGCCCTGTGACGGACTGGCGGTCCACTCACGTTGTCCCCTACTTTGTGCCCTGAGCATCCTGGGACGGCCTTTATGCTTACCATGATCCCTGTACTGATTTAGCAGTGATGGACGGACAGATGGATGGATTTATTTTGTAAAGCCCCCATAGATTCTCCTTTCCTGTTCTGAACAGACTGTGATGCAGGCCTCAGCACCCAGCCTTGAGCGTGACCCTCCCGTCCCACCGGCTGGCCTGTTTCACATGCCATTCAGCAGCTTAATTAATTCTCCTCCAGGAAGCAATTAGGGCAACGGGATGGTAAGATGCCTTTGGCAGTTTGTGTGTGTGTTCGCCTCGGCTCGTTAAAGGCCGGAAAAACGGTGAGCGGCGGGGCATCACTTATCTGACTGAGAATGCGGCGTGTGCATGTCGCTCTCAGAAAAGCGGTATTTAAACAGCTATTTTTTTCCCCAGTCTGTGAGAGATCTTTTGGAAAATATGTGCGAGGTGGCTGGCTGGGTGTTTGTCAGAAAATCGTACGATTACGCCACTTTGGTTTGTGAGCCTGATCGTCACATGACTGCTGGGGGTGCTTTATTTTTAAGAATCCCGTTCTGCAGTGACGTACTTCCAAACAGCAAGGTCTTTTGTAATGCTTTCGGGGGATTAGTGGGCTGCAGAATCGCTTCCCGCTGAAGAAGGTGATTAAAAGAGTGTCACGCTCCCCTTTTCGCTGCTGAGATCTTGGTTCTTATTTGAGAGTTTCGTGTTCAGCTGTATTTTTAGCAATTTGCAGCTTCAGAGCCGGAATAAAAAAGCATGATTATTTGGAAACGTTCATGTGATGGTGAAGCGGGATGCAAAAAAAAAAATTGGGGTAGATGTTTGTCATCATGCCTTGAGCGGTATAAATGTAGGTTTGATGCGGATCTGCGTTAGGGTCTCGGCAAATGTGCCTGACCTTTTGCAAGGACGAGCTATGGAATCCCACATTTCAAAAGAACATCTGTGTGCTGATTAATCATCAGATCCCTCCGTAGAGCAATAACTGGGCCTCGTTAGGCGGTGATGGGGTGATGCTGGTACTTATGCTCCCAGGCATTTGTGTGTGTGAGGTCACTCTGCTAGGCCAGCTGTAAGTGCTCAGTCAGTCTCTAGGGAAACCTCTCGGAAGGGTGGGGGTGTGGGGAGTTAGCAGAGGATGCTAGCTTTAATTCACTCGTTCTTGCTGAAGCAGTAGGAGTTTGTTCACGAGCTTCTCACACTCACCTGAGCCTCCCTGTCCATAAATGGCACAGTAGGAGGCTGAGAAATACCTGTATTCCTCAACACGCCAAATGATACATCGGGGAGTCATTGTAATGCTGTGATTCAGTAAGATGTGCATCTCTGTCTTATTTACAGTCAGGGTATGTTTGCCAACAAAATGTGTGGACGTGCATCCTTACCCTACCTGTGAAGTCGTCTTGTCAAGGAAACACAATTTGCAGATTGTCATTTCAATTACAAAACATTTGAGAAAAGCTGCTGAATTTATCAGGGATGCAACGTCGCTGTTCCTGAACATGTGCTGCTTCAGGGTGGGGTAGGGATGTCTTCTGGCACTGTAATATACACAAGGAGCATGGAACATCTATGCTGACACGGTTTCCATGGTCACCCTCCGAATCCGGCTGCACTGGAGATGTGACCTGCCTGCCCCACTGTGTAATGATGATGCATTTTTCTGATCAGCATGCCCCTGGGGATGTGCCACTATTTTCCAAGGTCCAACAGAAATTGCCCCATGGCCCAGCAGGTGCTCGATAAGCAGTGGGTTTCAGGAAGGGGACTAAGCATGTTCATGTGAATTAGAGGCCTCATGGTTACATGTGTGATGGGCACAGTGATTGATTTGGAATGCCAGAGGATTTATCGCTGGCAGCAGGGGCTGATTTTAGTCATACACGTCTTTCTGGAAATGCTGCCGCCTTACTGCTCTGTGATCAAGCATCGTAGGTGAGAGAGTGAACATCGCTCCCCTTCTGGAATAGGCGAATGGCATTCCCATCCCCCTCCACGACTCACAGCGGCACTTGTCTGAGTAAACAGCAGACACAGTCATCAGAGCCCCAGCTGAGACCCTAATCAGATGTGTTTTCAGGCAGCCTAGCTGGTTTGCACACTGGACACCCACTGGACACTGGTTAGAAATGTCACCTGGGTTTCTGCAGCCCACGAGGCTTTTCTTTGGTTGCTTTTCTGTTTGGTTGTACTGAGTGCAGTGAAAAATTATACGAATAATAAATATGATGAATTTCCCTCTGGGATCAATGAAGTATGTTTTGTGTGCCATCATGAAACTACACCCTATGCAGTAGCCTGTGACAATCAGCCATTCTCACACAATCTGTCAAACGTTTGCTGGGTCCTGCTCAGGGGGATTAAGCCTGGCAGACAACGAACACCGACCCTGTCAGACTGCCGAAAAATGAGGCTTGTAATGGGGTTGCTCCAGTGTTACGATATAAACATTGCGCATCTTTATGAATGAATGCCCATGTTTGGACAGGTCTTCAGTTTCCTTGTTGGGCTGTTACAGCACGTGACAAGCTCAGCTGTCCTCTAAATCAGTGTTTCCCAACCTGGTCCGCGGGGACCAACTGACAGTCCAAGTCCCTGCCAGACAGTCCACATTTTTGTTCCCTACTGGGACCTGGGAGGGAGCAAAAACGTGGACTATCTGCAGGTCCCAGCGGACCGGATTGGGTATCGCTGCTCTAAATGACTGCCTCAGTGCGGATACCGTCCTGATTAGCAGCCGTAATCACAGCAGCAGGGCTGTGTGTGACAAGAACAGGTTTGGGAAGCCTGCCATGTGATTTTAAATGAAATGATCATCGTACTTTGGAGGATTTCCATTTTACATTGTCGTGTTTGTCGGGGTGGTTTAAGCTCCCAAATTTAAATTTAATTAGCCCCCCCCCACAGTTTCCCAGCTGATGAGTTGCTTCCATAGATGATTTTAGAATGAGATTGCATCTTCTGGTAACGCAAATGTGAGCCTCCCTGTCGAAAGGCTGTGTCCGCCTGCAGTGTGGATCAGGGACATTGCATTGGCACATGCGACCATCCCTGCCAGCTGGTAAGGACCAACAGTGTCTCCTTCTCATGAAGCACACCGTCATTCACTTCAGCATGGGCCAGGCCAGTCCATGGGGGGAAAGTCGGCCACAGCTTCTTGGCTGGCTGCGTTTTGAGCCTCTGTTTGGGCTCTGAAAGGGCAGGCTGTGTGAAATGTCTCCATTTGTGCTTTTCGAGCTGCTGCTCTTTCCGTCTTCCTTGATGGCCTGGTGAATGTAAACATTTCCTTCCTGCCGTGAGAAAAAAGAGAGAGAGAGAGAGAGAGCAGGAACGATGCAAGCTGCCCTCAAAGACGCTTATCTCCCAACATCTTGTAAAAACTTTCATCCCCAAATTTTTCTGTAGATAATCTTGTTTAAATCGAAAGCAATCTTGTCTGGTATGGCTTCTTTATTTATGAAATAAGACTAAAAGAAAGATCACCTCCCACCGTATTCCCAGAGTCGGTTCCAGGGAGCTCTGCCATAATACAGCAGGTGATGTGCGTTTTCTCCGCATCTTGGCCATGAATGGAGCTGTCTTTGTCTGGAATGGGGTTCCGTCTCTTAACAGCCAGTTTCCACGGCAACTGGGAGTTTCTGGGAGGATGAGAGGCTACCTGAAGTTATTCCTCATGCGAGCCTCGTCAATGCCGCCGCGGCCCCTTACCGTAATGCCCGTTTGCCTCGTCAGCCTGCTTTTCTTCATTTTTTTTGTGAACTCCCCTCAATTAATGATTCTCTTTGCTGCATGGGTCACAGCCCTTTCAATTTCCTGTGGTAGCCATGGGTCTGATTCCTGGCATGGGCTTTGGAATGCATGTTCGGTCCTCGGTGTTGGGACAGATGTACAGGCAGCATGGTGCCATTGGCACATCTGGATGGGCACGTCATCCTTGAGACCTTGGGACAATCGTTGAACGGGATCAGTTGTTGAGCGTATTTTTAACACACTTCAGCAGCTAACAGCTGTATGACACTCTACTTCTATGGGCTACTTATAGGGCTCCTAGCAACACCTCTGTCCCTTATGAAACATGTCAGAACAATAGTATGCAGATTAATGAGTGAATAGGTACCAGATTCAATTCAACAATTATCTTTCTACTTTTCTACTGTGGGACGCAGCTGCCATAAGTGTTAGACTCGAGATAATCTGCAGTGATCAAATTAGCTCGGCTAAATCAAGGCATTTCCAAAGAGTGACATCATTCGCAGTCAGTGATGTCATCATTTGGGGACACGGGGAAGTCCCACCCTTGAAAGGGGCCCGGAGCGGCCGTGTAATCAGCCTTGAAATGGCGAACGAGAGCAAAAATCAGTGGTGAAATTATATGATGAGTGATGTGCACGCCTGTTCCCGAAGACACTTTTATTCATGGGAAATGTGTTAGCTGGGAAGAAGACCGGCTGAAAGTGTGAAGTGGTCTTTGTGGGAAGGTAGAGCAGTGGGTAGTGCTGTGGCCTCGCATGTCCTGAGTTTGGGGTTTGGTTCCTGACCAAGTTTTTTGTACCTGTGCATGAGCTTGCACAGGTTTCCATGTTGCACATTTCTGCACCCTGCAGTGATCTCATGTCCTATCCACTGTATCCCTGTGCCTCAGGTTCACTGTGGCCTGGAAGATGGATGGAGAGATGTAGCAAGACTGAAGCATTCATAACTATTGCTTTCTAGGGCTACACGATTTGCCAAATGTATAAAAATTGTTGTGGGCAACACACTATGCCTCATTAATATTTTAGGCGTACTACTAATCCACTTACCGAATTGTGGGCGTGAGTAAATGTCCATATAGTACAGAAAAACCGGCATCTGGACAAATGTTTACACGAGTTATCTAAAGCCCTGGTGATTATTAAACATTGTGCCACATAAGCGCAATGTGATATCAGGCAGCTCTACTAGTTTTTGTACTGTCTGTGTCTCGGGCCGTGTTGACTGAAAACGCCATGTGTCTCCATCTTGTCCAGGCTGGATTTGCAAGGATCCCAGGCACTCGATGTGAGCTCAGCTGATGTCTGAGAGCCCGGTTTCAGAGGAACAGATCAAGGACACTTGGGCCCTGAGTGTGACGAAAGCACGGACGGGAAGGACGTGGTTTAGCCTGGGGTTAGTGCCAGTGTGATGCCATAGCCTGAGAGCAGCCTTGTGTTTGTGACTGTATGACCTCAGCAATTAAAATTGCTCCTGTTATTGGAGGGTTTGCTGATTATTTTTCCATATGTTTGTGTGAAAGGTTTCATTGCTGTGGAATAGAAATGATTCTTTATTTACACGAGTGCATTGGAAATCTTTTTTTCCCCACATATCCCATCTTGCCCTCCTTTGAGACACATACACATGTATACAGTTGAGAGTGAAGCTTGGGTTCCGAACACAGGGTCAGCCATTTTTCCCTTTTCCTTTTGAACATTTTGGGGGGTTAAGGGCGAGAGACATGTGACTGTCATGCAGAGGCTCAAAGTGACGACCTTCTACTCACGAGTCCAGGGGCTTGACCTGCTGAGCCACACATCGGCCTCCTTTAACGACGGACTCCTCGAAAGCACTCCTGCTTCAGGCTGATGTTCCCCACTACTTGAATTGGCTGGTGTCGAGGTGAGTTTGATGTGGCACGAAGGCGTACACCACGTGTGAGGGTGCTGTGTTGCACACAGCAGGCAGTAGCTCTAATCAGAGGCAGCGCTGCAGTGAGACGCGCCGGTGGTCCCATTCCGTATGCGGCCGCCGTACAGAGCCGTGACATATTAAACCGATTAAAATCAACAGCTCTCTGGCTGCGTAATTGGCAGCAATAATGACCTGTCACAACTCAGGGCCTTTAAATGCTTGCCTGTGATCATTCCATTGCTACTAATTGTCCGTGTTTTTAAACTTTTTTTTTGTTTTCGTTTTCTCAATGAAGTTTAGCCTGGCACCAGATGGGTGATCTCAGTTTAAGTGTGTTCTTGTGCCGCGGCCAGTGGGATTTTCACCCAAGTTATGCTGCGTGCAGTCTGGTGTGGGGTTGCTTTAAATGCATCAAACATGTTTAAGGGCTCTTAGGCCAGGCCGGACAAAAAAATAAATGTTTACAAATTCTGTGTGTAGATAAGTGAATATCTACTGTACGTTGGTCTGTTCCGTGTCAGTCACCCTATCGCGATAGGCAGAAAAAAGATCACTTTATGTAAATTAGTGGGCTCTGCACGCATACGCCACCCATTGCTGGAAGCTCAGAATGACAATGAGCTTATCCAGGTAGGTCCTGGTACCAGAGATGAGGGGATTCGCCAGCTTCAGCCAGGAACATGGTCATGTGACCATTTGAAGTCTGCAGTTTGGACATGTGAGGCAAAACTGAGTGCACAGTCCCTTAGGCGTTAAGCATAGGTGATAAAAAACTAGCCCAGCCTAGCCCCCCTCCTCCATTGAGACAGTGCTTTCATGGGGGTTAATTAGGACAATCAGCAATTAGCGGAATGGAGGGTATGTATCCTTTCCGTTACCCCCACGGATCATTTGGATAAGTGCAGGTCATTGGTTGATTTAATAAGTACTGTGTAGATTAGCTGATGCTTTAGACAAACAAATACAGCTGGTCCTTGTGAGAATCCTCGATGAGATGTTTGTTCGGAGCAGACAGCAGACCATACCACACCAGACATAAAGGCCCGCTGGACCTCAGGGCTGCTGTTTTAAGGAGAATCATCTGGGACACAGGAACGGGTGCCTCTTTCGCAAAGACTATCTCAAGCCCCCTCAGTATTGCCGTCGCACATCTCGGCTGATATACACCTTCTGCTAATATACAAGTCAGAACGAGTCTCGGAACTTTCGCCGCCTTTCTGGGCCGGGCATGAATAGCTATTCCATTATCCCCCTGCTAAGCTTTTCCAGTCTGTTTGATTGCAGTCTTCAAAGGAAAAAATCAAGGCTGAGGCACAAATTAATTGAGTGTGTGGCGCTAGTCTTCCAAGGTCCTGCTGGATCTGAGGGCAGAATGACGGGAGCCACATCATGCTGTTAGATATAATTAGCAGTCTACTAGAGCCCAATAAGCTCCGTGTACACAGCGCTCACCCGAGCGAGATGCTCTTATTCTTAGCCCTGAGCGTCAGTAATATTCAAATTGTTTTCACTCATTTAAGGTGCTGTTGAAGGAGGTTTCTCCAGGGAATCATGGATGAGGAAGACCAAACGAGGTGAAGCATGACTACATCAGGACGCAGTGTGTGTAACCTGCCACTGTGTGGCGCTGTGAGATGAAAGCGATCCATGGATGTGCATGTTGGGATGTGGTTCCGACTGCATGCGATAAGATAGACTTTGCCCTAAATGCCATCTTGAAGATCTTGTGTGAGAAAAATGAAGTTGGGGTGGAAGCATGTTGGACATGACCCCCTAGCTACACAAATAGGTCATGAAGACACGCTAGTGGTAGGCTCCTCCCGCCCTTTGACGTCACGTCCAGCTGTCCTCTGTGGGTCTCGTGATGCGCCTCCTCTCAGAAGCCGTCCCTACCATCATGTAGCAAACATTCATTGAGTCTGGAGGAGACTGACTATGACGTAGCCCCATCTCAGACAGAAAACGAAGCAATTTTCCGCGTCTCTCACATTCAGACAGGCCTTATAATTATTGCATGTGCATTACGTTCTTCCACGAAAAAGAAACACATCATTTAGCCATGCTGCAGATCATCACCCGAACTTAAATCAGTTTACAGGGTTTCTGTACCTAATGGCAAGTAATTAAGCCATATACTGATTTTGCTACTATAAGAAATCACTCTCTGCAGGTTTTCTGGTGGAAAATTACAGCTCACGGCTCAGGTTGTGTGTCATTTTCACTATCAAGATTATGGGCATCTTTGGAGTGCTTACAGAAGTGCGACTCCTCTTTAATGACAGACCTGTTCCATCATAGCCTTCAGAAGGGTTGGGTCATTATATTTTTGAGGAAAAGGATTGCAGTCTGTCATCCCATCCATTTATCTCATAACCGCTTACCTAATGCACCAGCTGGCTGGGATATGAGTGGAATGATTAAAATTAAAACCATTTATAATGAATACATTTGTTTAGAGTAAGAGAGTGGTACAGTGGTTAGCATATCTACTTCATAGCTCTGAGACCAGCGTTAGGTCTCCGCCAAAAATCAACACGTGGAGTTTGCATGTTCTCTCTGGCATCATGGGGTTTTCTCCTGGTACTCAAATTTCCCCCCCACAGTCCAAAAACATTCCAAGGTGAATTGCCATTAGCAAATTGTCCATAGGTGTGTGAGAGTGTGCCCTGCGATGGGTTGGCGCCCAATCCTGGGTTATTCCCGGCTTTCGCCTGTAGCTTCTGGAATAGGCTACAGACCCTAGTGACTCTGAACAGGTCAAGCAGGTATAGAATATAGATTTAGAATAACCCAGCATTATTTTAGGGCAGGGCTATTCGAATCACAGTTCTCGGGGGCTGAGCCCTGCTGATTTTCCAGCCTTCCTTCACCTGTGAGCCAAGTGTTAAGCTTCTGGCCAATCAGAATCAGTAATTATTAAACTAACTACCCAGGAGAACTGAAAACAAGGCCTGGATTTGGAATCAAGGACCAGATTTGAAGAGCTCTGTTTTAGGATGAGCCTGAAGATAAATACCCACTCGAGCAAGAATATCTATTTCTCAGTTTGGCCCAACACCACATCCCCTGGTTTCTGCTGTGACCAATTTCTCAGATCATCAGCCGTTCACCCCGAAAATGGTCAGTCAGCTGATGAGGTGCCGCTCCCAGGGACGGCTGCCAGAGCGCATTACTTCCTCCATTGTGCAGGAGTGGAGGCGAGCGTGTGGCTCGCGGCGAAACCACTCACGCATGATCGGGCCCCACAGGAGCTCGGTGAGGGGCTGTAAAAGATTCTGCGGAAAGATGCTAAATTAATAACAGCTGGTCCATAAACATTAACATGCTAGTATGTGGAATCCTAAGTGGCAGGTTATTGCAGAAAGTAAAAAAACACGGCTGGATATGCATGGGGAAGGCAGATAGCTGAGCACCGCAGAAGGTCAGAAGGCCGCGTGCACCAGATCAGGAATAAGTGAGAAGATAAGCAGAGGTCTACTCTGCAGGAAGACTTCTCTCTGCTGATCCAGCTTCTTCATCTTGGCTCCATGCGACGGAGCTCAGCTGGGGAAAAAGCTTCCATTTGGCCCAAAACCATGAGAATTTTATCTTTCTTGCATTTGGTGTCTGGTCCCTGCAGTGTTTCCTGTCTATAGATAAGAAAGGAAGGGAGAAAAAAGGCCAGTTAAACAGTATCTGACTCGTCCAGACTCTGGTGACTTCTGAAGCCAGCTGGGACTCTGTGTGTGTGTGTGTGTGTGTGTGTGTGTCAGGCTAAAGAAGGACGCCTTTTAATAGATGACAATTTACCTTTGACCTGAGGTGGAAATTTCAGGTCCGGAAAGG
>JAAGVU020000005.1:373769-386941 GCA_011763525.2 Mormyrus iriodes | reverse complement strand
TAAACTGTGACACTGTTATACTGAGTGTTCGACACGACAGGCCGGCTCACCGATAGCTACGGTCAGACGTCACACCGACGTTAAACTGTGACACTGTTATATTGAGTGTTCGACACGACAGGCCGGCTCACCGATAGCTACGGTCAGACATCACACCGGTGCTAAATAAAATGTAACATGACTTATTCCAGTAAGAAAAAAATTGCTTCCTAGACTAAAGTTACATTTACACAGCCATGGACTTTGAACAGAAGGAAAATGCCCCACCTGCAGGGGGCTGTACTAAACACGCGGGATAGAGGGCAGAGCGGTCATGGGAATTCACACTATGGGCTGCCTTATATGACTCACTGCTGCAGTGCACCCATGTTAGTGAACGGGCCACCCTAACACGCATCGCAATGACACCACAACAAACCCTTGGAAAAGGTGACAGCGTTGACCAGACAATGAAACCGCATAAATGAGAAAACGCACGGGTTATACAATGGGTCAGCCTCAAATTAGTTTGGCTGAGTGGAATCCCTTCTACTTCCTCTTATTTTAGAACAAGGAATTAACTTGGCAGCATATGGCGGGCTAGCCACTGCGCATACAGTTATTCATTTGCAGAGTATAATGGAGTGCAGCACAGAATGACAGGCGACATATAAAGATAAGTACTGTCTAGCAGTAATAACAGTATTATTCAGGCAAAAGCAAAGGCCTACAAACAGCAATAAGAAAGAAGTGATCCCCCCCCTTAGTAACTAATATGTAAACACCACAGGATCAGCTAATGACACCTGCAATCCTTTAAGTATGCTTTACGAAACAAAGAGTCCAGCTTCTAGAGGCCAGCTGTTGGTTAGGGCCTAAATTCTAAATCCTTTGCTGTGCTGAACAGCGCCTCCATCAGAGCAACCCAGCTCCAATCCTAAAACGTAAAATTGTTCTGACAATGCTGTTTTCCAACCCCTAAAACAGCCCCCTCACCCCGAAATTCTCATGAAACACGCACGTTGAACATGCAGACACATGAGTCTTGCTTCAGGCCCATGACAGAAAGTCTGCAGTCTATCCTGAGTGAATTTCCTCTTTGCAACAAATCAAACGGCCTCGTCGTCCTCTTGGAAAAACAACAGGCACATTAATCACACTCTCTGCTGTACTTGGAATTTATGCCACTGTGGAAAGAGAAACTTCACAGGGAAAAAAAAATATTGCTGTTTGTTCATTTTTCCCCCATTGCTCTAAATCTTAAAAAAAAAAATGTAGGACCTCTATCAGCATGCAGAGCACATCATGGTGTTTGCAGACGTCAGCTCCCGGATCTGGTAGGAGAGCATTCAGTCTGAGATCACGACGAAGAACTGGACTTCACTGTTCTCTCTGATCCAGCCACAGCCACACACACATACACACACACCGCAGGACAGCAGCCACAAACAGCTCAGGAGAACTCAACACAACATACACACATTCACCGAAAAGTATGACCCTCACAGCAGGAATGAATAAATGCAAGCTGGGTCCAATCTAACGGCAGCACTACAAATGCAAAATTCATGAAGCTTCATACAAATTCATGGAGTTCTTTGGAAAGGGGCATAAAATGGGTTTCAGAGCACTGCAGGGCATACTGAGCTTCAACCATGCTGTTTGCGAGGATGAGGCTCCTTATGGCCTCAAGGACAGCAACAAGACACACAGTATCCAGAGTACTCACAGCACCCAGAGTACCTACAGTACCCACAGCATCTAGATTACTCAGAGTACCCACAGCATCCAGAGTACTCACAATACACAGAGTACCTACAGTACCCACAGCATTGAGTACTCACAGTACCCAGAGTACTTACAGTACCCACAGCATCCAGAGTACTCACAGTGCCCAGAGTACTCACAGTATTCACAGTATGTTCAGTACATACAGGACCCAGTCCAGAGTACTGACAATACCCAGAATACTCACAGTACCCAGGGGTGGCTGCATGCAGCTCAGTGGACTAAGCCTCTGTGTCTGTGATCAGAAAGCCACCAATTCAAGCCCAACCTCAGCACATCTGTGGGTCCTTGAGCAAGGCCCTTAACCCTGAGATCCCTGGGCCCTGCACCTTCACATCCAGCTTGCTCCGACCTACAGAGAGCCCTACAGAGAGGGGGAGGCGAAAAGAGAATTTCCCCACGAGGAACAATAAAGTATCAATTGTTATTTCCGACAGTACCCAAAGTACTACTGCATCACGCTAACAGCTCATACACATTCTCACTTAGCAAAATGCATGTACAGATTATACATGCTGACATATTCAACTGTGTGGATAAAAAGGTATGAAAAATACAGAATACATGATTGAGTATACAAGTAAGCAAAACTGATATTTATTTTTTAAACCAGTGGCTGCCAGTTAATACCTGAAAAGTAAGAGGACTGGATTATTAGCCAGATTACAGGCAGCAGCAGCAGCAGGGGAGAAGCCGTCCTCAAGACAGAAGGCGATGAAAGCACCGGAAAATGGGCCTGGAGAGTGGCGAGGAACAGAGTGGCCGGCACGCGGCCGCACTGGCGAGCAGGAAGGACTGGCACACTGGCACAGAGCGAGGGGCAGCCTTCAGGGCTACAGTGACTCATTAAAATTCTAGCCACAATTCCTACTTAAAACAATTCACAAATGGCCATAAATATTCATAAATATCCACTGCGATTTACATGTGAAGCTTCCGCGAGTCACCTTGGTGGCTCTCCAGTGCAGGAAAGAGCCCCCGCATTTTACCTTCATTCAGCATAATTGGCATTTTACTGAGCAAATATCAAGACCTGTCAATCAGAAAATGGCTGGATTCTCTGATGTGCGTAGTTTTATACACACTCCCACTCTGCGTGCCTCTGTATCAAGTGCACTGTGTCATATCACTCGGATCATCCAGATTTGTTTGATGTTGTGGAACACTGTGGATGACAGAGGAGGACTTCACAGAGATCTGACAGAACTCCGCACTCAAAATTTCAGCACTAGTGTTTCCAAGCATCGGATTTGACTAATAAAATTCACCAAAACGTCTCTCATCTCTGTCTCACTGATAAAGCACAACAAGACTGTACAAATGGTCTGCCGATTGGATTAATTTTCTGGTTAAACATGTACCCTGAGAGGTGAAGGCCTGTTCATTTACTGTGTGTGTACCCCTTGGCCCAACTCGAGGTTTCCAGACCAGCTGTCCTTGACGACTCAGGTGGCACCAAGATGTAGTAACAGATGACAAACACCGTGGGGAATCTCAGCGTGTCTGTTACCAACCATGCAACAAAATCAATTTTTTTATTCTCACCTAAAAATGGCCTTCAAAATCAAGCTTGAAGCACATCCAATGCTGGGCATATGATGAGAAGACCCAGGACATTGGAAAAGACCACGATGATTTTAAGGATGAAGGTAAAAGAGGAGGAGGACAACCTGCCACGAGATGGATAGACTCAGTCATCACAGCAACAAGCATGCCGTTGGGATATTCTGGAAAAGTGTCACTAGGAGTCTCCTCGATGCACCCCAGGAAAAACAGCAGTTTCGGAAAAGGCCGCTTTCCTTAATTTGTGCGTTAGGACAGCGATGACTGTATATGCTCATCTTGGAAGGACTGAATATTTACGATCCATGATCATCCAGACTACACAACTGGAGCTAGCTTATTATTAATTACCTGCATGGCAAAGGTCACAGGTTATAAAAAAGAAAAGTATGCATTAGTGTCGTCAATCGAGGCTGTAAATGAGCACTCAAGTGCGTTTTATACAGACTTTATAAAAACACGGCTAACCCCGGCAGGGAGAACAGTGGATATAAATAAAAGCAGAATGAATAAGTCATGCAGTGTTTAACGTATGTAGTGGCAGAAATGGTGTAATGGTGTATGTCTCCTGGGGCTGACTGATTTACCAGACACACGTATAATCAGTAACAATGGAGTATTATCAAATTGGCTCCTATTTTCTGTATATTTAGAGGTCCGAATCAGATTCACAGTTTAAAGACTCTAATAGAGATTCAGGGTCGCAGCCTGGTTCTGACGCGGCCATGAAGTGATGTTCGGCAGTCAAGGGGCCACTGATCAGGGCCAAGAACCAATCAGAGTGACATACAAGTTCTGCTGGGAACCAATCAAAACATGCCACAAAGTCGGTGTGACAAGGACACCACACGGTGCCACTTTCATGCCTCATTTGAGCAGTCTGTCTCATCATGCAGGGATGGTGTGAATTCTGACTCCTGCTACAACCTCAACATTTAATCTAGCAGCATAATCTCTACCTCGGTAAATGGCTGAATTGGTAGAATAAGCAATACAGTTCCTAGGAATAGTAATAAAAACGAAAAATAATAAAGCACAATAGCAGCTGAGAAACTAATATTCATAAAGTTAGACAAATTGGACCAATTCCACCAAAAGAACACTGACTGGAGTTAAAACCAGCAAGCACTATAAACCAAGTAAGTACTGGAGGAACACAATCAAAGTCCAGCAATTTTTGGACAATCAAACCGTATTAATAACTAAGACTGACCTGCTGAGTAAAGTACAAAATGATGCAGTCTAGGCTTCTACAGACCAAGTGTTTAGGGTCATTATACAGTAAATGAAATAAGCTTTATCACGCCAGGAATGCCTCCCTAAGTCTGAATGCTAAATGCTTCTGCAAGAAAACAGCTCTGTGTGCCAAGAAAAAAAAAAAACTCATTTACTGGCCAAAGCATGAATAGAAGGACCACACAAAGACAAACGGAGATAGTAGGTCCCAGTGGAGGGGGGGGGGCGATTTTCTGAATTCACAGCACTGAATATTTAGTTTATTTACAGAATTTTACACCATGATGCTATTACAAATAATGGTGGCGTTTCTGAGTTTGGAAGAAAGCTTTATGAGGATACAATGCCTTTTTTAATAGAGTCAGCATGAGTATTGATGTGAATCCACTGATGGAGGCATATTACAGAAAGTGCTGCTTTTCACTGAATACAGAGAGTCGCTGTATCTGATCCTAACACAATGACAAAGTAATAAGTATTACGTGCAAACGCTATGCCAAGGCGGCAGCCGGATGCCCGGGACCGAAGCGGAAATTAATTTCTCAGCAGGCCTGCCAGCAAGGTCATGTAGCAAATTACATAGCGCCACCAACGCTGATCCGGCTCTGCCATGTCAGAGCAGAGCTGGCATTCTTCATCCTCAACCAGCAGGGGGAGCCCCAGCTCCCCACTAGGATCAGAGTTGATCAAACACGTTCTGGTTGTTCAGGAGTGGTTCTCAATGGTGTGAAAGGAGGCTTTACAGGGACCAGGCAGAAAGCAGAACACATCACTTTAGGACTGCTCTGTCTGCGCCCTGAGCGTCTCCAATGGCGGACAGACACCTTCCATTCCCCGGACTACTGGATCGCTATAACGAAATCTTCATACAAGGATAAAACTTTAAGAAGACCTTCCTAGAAGTAGAAGGAGTAGAAGGACCTTTATCTATTCGAGATATTATTTCAGGAGGCCAGAACAGTGTTGGCTGCTGCACCTAATGGTGTTATTCTGAAAATATTTTGGGCAATGAAAATATCAAATGGTCTGACATTGTAATTGCCTGCATTTTCATTCTTCAACCACCAGAGGTCCTCGAACAGCCACCTACCACAACTGGCTGTCTGTCTTTCCCCACTTATATGCGAGCAATATACTAAAGTCAATACCTTTCTACAGAATATGGAGGTGCAGAGGTTGCAGTTAGCCAGACAAAACATGCACAACAAAAAATGTCCAATTATTTGTTTCCTTATTAAATTTGTGGGAAATTTATGCGCACCTTGCGATTTTATATAAGAAAGTGAAAGCAGAAAACTACAACTAAAAAAAACAGTGCCATAGATGGATGTTTAAAAATTGATCACATGAATTCAGGCAATGTGAGAGAGAGAGAACAGCCTGGAGTGCTTCTCTGTCTACCTGATGCTGCCCCATGTGGTAATATGGGGAAGTGCATGGTGAGAAGGTCACATACAGGAATGTCATTCTGTGCCCACAGCTCACCTCTGGGGCATCGCGTCAACCAGGTTAGGTTACTCCTTTTAGAGCATTTTCGACCCAGAGTCCCTGGGTACAGAACGTGAGCTTGAGAAGCCCAAAGACAGGCGTTTCTTTGATCGAATTTAAACCAAAGTCCAGAACTTTCTGCATGGGCATACATCCAGCAAACAAATTTAAAAACCAAAAACTTACCCTTACAGTACATTAAAAATACATTTATATAAAATTTACAGGGAGAAATTACTTGTCTAAATTTAAGCCTTGACTAATTTAGGCCAGTCTAAAACTAAGAAACCATCTAAGAACTAAGGGAGGTATAAGGTAACAGCTAAAAATATTTACATTTTTGTAAACATTTACAAAATTTATATTTACATTTATTTATCAGATGTTTTTATCCAAAGCGACAGAGCTTTTTTAAGAAAGCGGGTCAGACAGTCCCTGGAAAAATTGGGGCTTAAGGGCCCAGTGGTGACATCAGTCTGCCGACCCTAGGACTTGAACTAACTACCTTCTGATCATAGGCACAGTATCCTAACCCGGTGAGCCACACACCGTCCCCACACCTGTTTTACTCACAGTACTGTCTGTCCAAATAGTACAATACAATCGGCGTAAGGAAATACTATAAATATTGGGTTATTATTTTTTTCTTCTGTCTCTCCCAGCACATTAAAATGAACGCGGAGAGTGAGTGTAGCTGTGTTGATATCATAGCTCAGAAGCTCCTCGACTTACCCAGAGGCACGGAGGTCTCGCAGTGGTAGTACCCGTCTGGAGTCTTCTTCTTCAGCATCGCGCAGAGGTCGAGTCGCGACACCATCTCATCCCCAAACCTGTGCTCTGAGAACTCCGCGTAGAGGCTTGAATCCAGCTTCCGAATTCCCTGCAAGGCAAGCAGCAGACATCGCTACTGGCTGAGGGTGCCCCTACACCCAGCCTCCGCAAATCAGACCCTCTATCTCACCCAGCTCCAAACACCAGCATTTTCATTACTGCAGATCCACTGCCATCCTTTTTCCTAGCATTTTGGGGCTCGAATCGTTTGTAATTCATGTCCCAAAGTCTATTCCCAACACCTGGCATTCTCTGTCACCCGAGAGCATCTGCACGTATACAGAGGGGTCACCATCCCCAGGATGACTGGCCACTGCCATCTGGCTGAACGCTGCCTGGTAAATCCCTCGGCTTGTCAGAGTGATTCTGTCATTTCCCGTAACCCAAAGTGTCTCAGCACCATATTACAAACATGCCAATCCTTTCTGGCACTGATAAAGTCTCCTTCCACCGTGCGTCGGGTCCCTGGTTCCACAGTCAGCGTGAGAAAAGATTTATTTTAACAGAATTATATGTTCCACAAAATGCTAAATCCATTACTCTAAGCAGACAGCTTTTTGAAACTACTAATTGTTGAAAGACTACAGCCACATAAATTTGTTCATGTTTCTTGCAATTCCAAAGCGGATCAGCCTTTAATTGAAAACATTTAGGAGTCAATGTAATTTACTGCCCTGTATCACATTTTTCTGCCAAACATTCAACAACAAGAGTTTCTCTATTTTACTGTCCCTGTGCCACTAAACCGAAGTACAACTATATTTCTACTAGTGTTAAAAGGTGAAATTAACACTAACACCCACGGTGAATTCAATGAGTGCTGTGATTCTGTGACGTGTGTCAGTTTTCATATTCCATAGAAAATACTTTACTTTCAGCACAGTAAAAGCAACCAGTTATTTCCACATAACAGCACAACCACATATAATAGTTAAGGCAACTGATCATTATAACTTTAATGGCAACAATCTTTGTTCTAATCCATAATGGCATCATAAAAAGTAGCTATTTTTCCATTTCTGACATGTGCCTATTCCATGCATCGTAATAGTCCATAATAACGGAACTCTACCATCATTAATAAAAAAGAACTCAACATAAGGTTATTTTGTTATTGTGATTATATAGATTTCCCCTGCTGATGCCTTTCAGGCTGCTTCCTATCGCCGTGGCTTCTCGCCAGGCACGTTTGCATGCTAAAAGCCAATCAGCCTTTTGCCGAAGCGGAATGCACAGACCCACCTTACCAAGAATGACTCAGCTTTCGCAAACTCTCATCCTGCTGAAGACTCCAGCTTCACATGCAGCACCCACCGCCGAGAAAAGTTTCCAGAAAGAGGCTGAACGGAGGCTATTAAAGCACCCTTCCTCCTGATGCGCAGCAGGGGGGCAGTGGTGATCTTACCTGACGGCGTAGTTTGGGGGCCTTGGACAGCTTCATGAAGGTGAGGTGCGGCCGGAACGCCTTGCTCTCTCCGGACGGGATGCCCCGCTCTTCAAATGCCTTCCTCACTGCCTCTGGGACATGGGAGGGTGGCAAGAGGTGAGGCAGAACGCGGGACTGCAGCAGGAGAGCAAAGCACGTAAGAGGAGAACATAATCGATAGGATGGAGGAGGCGGAGGAGGTGGAGAGCCCGGTGGCGAACCTCGGCTTCTCCCAACGAGGTTACATCAGTGCCCCCAGCCCCCCCCGAGCTGAAAGAGCAGCCCCACCCCCCGCCCATCCAGCGCGTTAAGGCGCCACTGCTGCCACGAGCCGAGCAAAGCACGTTAGCCTGAGACTGGATTGCAGGAGCGCCCACGGAGTGAGGAGGGATGATCAAGGAGGGCAAAGAAGCCCCCCGCGCTACATACCTGCAATCCTCTCTAGCACCCCCATGTGGTCACCCGAGATCAGCCGGGCAAACACCACCTCGTTCCTGAAATGGTCAATGCCGGCGAAGGGGAGGACCAGCCCCTGGCCCTGGAGCAGGTCCTGCAGCGCTTGTTTCATTTGGCCCATAGCGCTCACAGCCCTGGCAGGACACAGGCATCAGCCCAGCGCCCCTCTAGCTCTGAACCAACACAGGCTCCCCCACCCACACAGAGGCTGCAGATGGAATACCAGTTCATCACTAATCAGCCCAGAGGTGAATTCCCATGCAGAATGAAACTAATGATAGTGCTTTTTCACACATACTTGGAATTAACAGTCTTTAAAATCGACTGCAAGCCCATTAACATGGATTTATCAGCTTAACCTTGAGAAACCATTTAAAGTTTCAAGTATAGATTTAGTGAGTTCTTTATGACAACTGTACCTAGTGTTAGTGTTAACAGTACTTAATTAATTAAGGTTAACAGTAGGTGGGTCAGTAATAAGAGAAAAATATTCAGTCATCAAGTAGCAAGAAAACAGGCAGTTGCTGATGTTGAGTGATTCTGATTGGCTGCCTGGCAAAAGGGGTGGAGCCAAATGGGCAGAGACACTCACGCACTGACTTCCTCCTCACTGCCCAAGTGGGTCACTAACAGGGTAATGTGGAGACTGCCCACTGGGATCAGAGCCCGTGACAGCCTGTTGTCCTTCTGGATGATGTGGTCCTGGACAGCCTTAACAACTCCCTTAATCTGAAACACGGTAAATGGACTGGTTATATCCTGCACCACAGCCAAAGCGCAAACCCGCTCAACCTGAACCACACTTTTCCTCAAAAAGCATGTGGTAATCAGTACCCTTTCACTGACATACAGAGGAAACCTGATCCCTCTGAGCAACATAATGGCAGGGTTAGCTTAAGTCTTATTCTATAATTCATGAGCTGTTTTATGAGCCTCCTAACTGCAGGTAGAAGCTGAAAACCAGAAAAAAAAAGCCTCCACAAATTAAATCTGAGCATCATTTGTTCTGCATGAAGGCATGGACGATTACTGATGCAAGTAATGACTTTTTTTTCTGCCTGCTTGTTCTTCTGAGAGTGCTTCTATAAGACAAAGAGCCTGCCGGCAATAATCTGAGTCAAAGAACATTTAGGAACTAATGCATAATTTATATTTATTTGCATAGGGTACAAAATGAGCCGCGGTGACTGCAAAATCTGCTATGGTACCAATCCACCAATAATGTAAGGAGATGAAAGTGTGGACCGCCCCAGTGCAGCAAATTAAATTCCACATAATATTTCAGCATTATTTTCGGAGGTACAGAGCACTGCAATACACTCGAATGTGGTTTGTTTTTCTGAGGGATTTCCATAATAAAGCATACGTGTAATATTTATGGAATTTAGTTTACTGAGGGCTTCTGAGGACCAGGCAGTCTAGCACAGGGATCTCGTCTTCCCGGGAGTGTCACACCCTGCAGTACCTCGGCACTGCTGATGGGGATGGACACAAAGTAGTTTGGCCGCTGCGGCCTCTTCTTTCTCTCTGTGTGATCCTCCTCGCTCTGTCCTTGGCCGCTTCCTCCTCTTTTCCTCTTTTTATTCTGGCTTTTCTCTGACGTCATGACTGAACAGAAGAAAAACAAAATAGGATTGCGGGTCGAGCATTATCCCTGACTATAGGAGGCTGGTTCGAGCTCGCTGGGGTGAGTCGAAATTATGCTCTCCCAACATTTAGACACAGCTGCGCCGCCAGAACACTTATTTCTCTTCCCTATAAAAAATAAGCCGCAGGAACCAGCAAAACAAAAGCATCATTTGTGACATTAAGGGGGGGGAGGCCTGAATACAATAGCAGCTGTGGTTTTAACAAAATCCTTGCATTGCTTGGTTAAACACCATAAGCATGGAGCTACTGTCAATAAGGGGTCCATTTGCATGGGCGATCTGTCTGCATTTGTCTCGTGTACAATTACTTCTCCTCGCCTCTGCTCCTTCCCAGCACTCCAGTTGATTAACTACAATCGCCCTATAATGACAGCTTGAAGACGTAATCCTTCTGACAATTCTGCACTTCACACATTAATGGTTAGGGAAAAAAAACCTTGTAGACAGGACAACGTTTAGGGATAGCACCGGTCATTTCAAAAGTTTGCTGGCCCTTGCTTTACAATCGGAATGGGAGTGTAGCGCACACTTACAGCCGAGGTCCTTCCATACTTCCTCATTGACAAACGGAAGTTCAGCCAAGAGGTTGTCAGAGCACTCAGGCGACTTTGATTTCTGCTTCCGCTCTTTCGCTTTGCGTTTCTGCCTCTTCTTTGCCTTTCTGCTTTCTGACCACAGACAGTTAGAGGAAGTTAAGGTTATTAGCAGCCACATCAAGCATGTCGATCACACATCTGACCTTCGAGCAATGTGTTTCTGATGTCATTGTGCAATGAGAACCATCAGAGTCACGTGTTTGTTGGCACTTGAGTTTGGTAACTTATTTCGGTATCTTTAACAATGAATGTTTCAACTTCTTGAAACCGGTGGTTTCCTGACAAGCCACCACTGTACTAATACTTGTGTGTTGGTGTCTGTGGCTCATGTTCTTGTACTGCGTAGGTATTCTCCCACAGTTCAAACGCATGAAGTTAGGGGAAAGAGCATCACTAAACTGCCCATAGTGAGCAACTCTATATGCCCTGCAATGGACTGGCATCCAACAAAAGGTGTTCTCTATCCAGTCTTGGACTGACTCCTCCCCACTCTTCATGAGACATAAACAATTGGAGGACTGATAGATATGAAAAGACTTTTTTGCTGGACGTATCAGCTTAGATCTAACAGACTAAAGGCCCGAGTTAAATTATATGTTGTTTAGATGATTCAGAACAAAATTACAATATACAGGAATAAGAATCAATGGATTATTAATTGAACAGCTCTCACAATACAGGACTGTGTTTATTGTGGTTGGTAATATCAATATACTTAATGGCTTTTTAATACACCAAACTTAACATCTTGATATATTTAGTTCGATTATAACCCCATGAACGATTCCGGGCAACATGTAACTTTTAACGGACTTGTTAAAAGCGCAAAGCCTCTCTTGCCTACGGATGGGTGAGTTGGTAAGTGGATGCAGGCACGCATTTGGCTTCCTCACCGGCGTGGCTGCGTCCTTTTACACCGGCGGGGGAGTGCAGCTCGTCGCCGTCGTTTTCGACAGTTTGTACCTGGACATCAGGCGTAAAGGACACGCCGTGGTGCTCCATGCCATCTGTTATTCTGACTAGCCTTAAAAGGCTCTTAACACCCGCGACGGTCCGCAAGTCGCCTTTAAGTATCTGTATTTGGACCTTCGCAGGAGTCCCAGCACGAGGTATGCGAGAGACACTAAAGGGTTGCAAACGCAGCGCTTTCGATATTAATCTCAATACTTTGGTCCCGTTATATCCATACATAGCTATTGGCACATACGTGCCACGCAGTTTTACATTAAATTAATATGCATTTATTACATACTAAACTGACTGGCACGTCGGAGTCAGTCCATCAAATTAAAGTTCAGTTAGCTAGTGGAGCAGCTTATCGTGTTGAAATTAAATGAATAATAAAACTCTGAAGCAAACTACGTTTTTAAACCTACATTGTTAAAGTAAACTCGAATACAAACAGACTATCCTGATCGACAGCCCAATCAGGGAAACACAGCCTCGTTTAATGGTCCCCGTTTTTTTTCCTCAAGAACTATAATTCCTTCCTTCGCAGCTTGAACGTTTCCTGCTTGTTTTCCTATACAAACATTGCGATTCTCTTTGCTATTTTCGGTGAACTCTGCCGGTAACCTGCGGGACAGAAATAACCCGAAACACGAGGCGCGCACTCCTCTCGTCCGAAAGCTACGAGCTACTTCGCAGTGTTTGTAAACACCGATCTACGGGTGCCCGCGTGGCTCAAACAGAGTAACCTATTTTCAAAAGCGAAAGTGAAACGCTTTGGTCGTTTTTAAGCTTATCCCATTCGAAGATAAACGGTTGCGTTTGCTTTGCTGTTGTATCACATACATTTTTCCATCCATCTTCCAGCCACTTTTTCATTACATGGTTGTGGAGGCACCTGGCGCTTATCCATAGGCCTCGCGAGGCCCCTTTTACTGGGGGTACGTGCCCCAGGATTTCTGTGCTGTGCCCCAGCAAAATCTCACATTCTAATCATATGGGTAATGGGGGGTAGGATGGCCTGTGCCCCAGTAGAGCTTTGTGTTTAGCGACGCCCCTGAGCCTATTTCATGCAGCACAGGGTTACAAGGTAGGGCATTCTAGCCAGCATCTCAATCCACGGAAGGGGACGCACGCAGGGCCGGCCCGTGGCATAGGCAATATAGGCAAATGCTAAGGGCGCCATCCATCCAGGGGGCGCCACAAACGGAG
>JAAGVU020000005.1:330673-365380 GCA_011763525.2 Mormyrus iriodes | reverse complement strand
CATTTTCTATACTTTTACAACATAAGCAATTAAGAAATAACATGTATTGTCCAGGAACAAAATTTGTGTTACATAGTTTTATCGGAGTAGAATCTTTGAAGTTCCCTTCTCAGTTGCTCACTGCACAGGTGAGCAATTGAGATCAGGTATGAATTCGCCAGAGTTGCTGGACGTGTTGGCCCCAGCATTTCCTGTTTGCAGCTGAGAGATTCTGACAATGTCCTCAACCCAACTCACTTAACCACCAGGTTCTCGCAGCACCGTGTAAGGTAGGGAGAGCCTGACTGTTTGTAAGGGTTGTGGGAAAATCTTGCCTTTTGAACATTTCTCTGCATCCTGTGAAGACAGCTGGGGTTGTGGAGAGTTTACTGTCACCCGTGTTGTCCAAGCGCTTGGCGTGACCCTCGGCTGAGCGTCCACTTCCTCCCTGTGGCAGGAAAACAGCATGTTTCTTTATTGTCTTTGCTCCAGCTGGTGCTGAAACAGGGCTTGATGTTAATGATGAAGCTTTATATGAACACTATGAGGAATCTGCACGCTTGATCTGACCGTTGAGGTATTAATTTGAAAGATTCTGGGGCTAGTAAAACCAAAATATTTGCCATTGCTAAATCTAAGAGCTGTTGGCTATGTGGTGTTTTTTTTGGGGGGGGGGCACAAGCTGCCTCATGCTCATGCGGTTTCTTGTATGGTTTCTAATGAATGAACGGTCCTAGATGCCCGCATGTGGGCAAGTGGAGTGGACTAGGTGCTGTCTGTGTACGTAATGAGTAGCTGTCTGTCCTGGATTGGGTTGTGCTGGCTCGCTGGGCTGGCACAAATCGGGTTGATTTCACTGATATGCTGCTCTGAAACGGGATAGCAGGGGGTGGGTCTGGGGCCGTGGGAGGGGAAAGTACCCCAGCACACTCTGCCTCGGTCCTGGAGCTCTGCCAGACGTTGTTAAAAAGAGATTAACCGTAGGCATCCAGTTTGGAAGGAAACACTCCAAGTGTCAAGCACTGGACAAATGACTTGGATCAGAAGCTCAAAATAAGGCGCGTCAGGCTGCCTGTGTTTTGCCTGATGTAACGTGTACAGCAGACAGATGCCTTTGTTGAAACTGGAGGTTACTGCTTTAGGCCCAAACACTGTATATTGATGTTCTGCTACAGTGTAGTTTTCACAACATCCTGTTGCTCTTAATTTGGCTGTAAATACTGTCGTTTCTATTGCAACGTTACTGTGTGACCGTGCCTTTACACACTGCAGTCGTCTCGGGCAGTGTGAGGGTGGGAGTCTGCTTTTAGCTGGGGGGTCCGGGGGTGGTCAGGGCCTCAGCAGGATGACCGGCAGTGATGAAAGCCCAAGTTGTAAAAACAAGATGTGTGCTTCTCATTCGCTCGTGAGGTGTGGGGGGGGGATTGCCCAGGGGACTGGGCCTGGGGGGATGGAGCCTGGGGTGGAACGAAAATTCCTGGGCCTCAGCCCCCTCTTCCCGCCAGGAAATCGTCTGAGGTACTGGTTTCCGCCACAGCACTGGAATGGGAACGCTGGCGGTGGAGCCTTTGTCGGGCCAGCTGAGGCTTCTCTTGCTGCCTGGCTCTCGGAGGTGTCCGTCCTCCCACCCCGGAATACTAATTGGGACATCCGGCGCTCCCAGTCGACCTCGTTCCCTCAGCCAGCGCTGTACTACTTTTCGGGTCGAAGAATCCTCCTGCGTTCTGATTGGTCAGTCAGGCAGGTCACACCCCTCCCCAATCACCTCTGGATGGCTTTTGTTTCGAATTTCGTCCGGCTAAGTCTGGAAATGGATTTCCAGATGGCATCTGTGTCCTCTGGGGATGAATCATCCCGTTTTATTGCTGGAGCTTGATTAAGACAGATGCGACTGCGCGCATTGAACTGGGTGACTGGTTAGACCGTTTAGCCGAGCCATGATGTAAAGATTAAAGATAATATCAGTTTTTTTATTTTTCCCCCCTCTTTCTCTCTGAACAAAATGTCACATGTCGACTGCGGTTCATCTCTCTGGAGCCGAGGCAGTTGCTGGGCAGGTGGGAAATGATTCTTTTGGTCAGAGAGAGTTTGAGCGGCAGAGGAGGAAGGATGGAGTGTAGCTGAGTAAGACATCTTGCTTCTCAGCCAGCCGCTTGGGATGAGCCGTGAGAGGAGAGTTACAGCTTGCATCACTGTATTGGACGGCTCCGTAAGTCACTGTGAATCTGACCACGATGGAAAATGCATGACTCGTCGCCTTTGGGTCTGAGTCACATACAACATCCATGCTATTCTTGGAAGGAGTGGTTCTCTGGCCGTAATTGAAATGGGGACTTACTGAAGTTCTGCATGATTGCAGGAATAAATGGCCTTTCCATGCAAGTACCTCATTCTCTTACATTGTTACTGGTAAATAAGTGCTTCAAATGACTGCAGGGGAGCAGACAGCGAGGTGCATGCATCCCGTCTCTGTTTTGCACGCTTGGGGCATTGCATTTCTGTGGGAACCTCGGGGAGTACCTAAGTACGGACAGCCTCTCGATTGTACCCCACGAGCAGCGCCGGCGGCAGGCTCACACGCCCCCATGCCCTTACGTAACAATGGCCAGTTATGAGCGACAGGATTGTCCAGACTGGGAAATGGGGCTGACTTATAGGGGGGGTGCAGTCAGCACTCAACACAGGGTGTTATGGTTCATGTATGCTGATGTCTGCCTCACGCTGAACATGGTGCACATTTCTGCATAACCATGCATCTTGTTTTCTTGTTCCTGACTGACTATATCTGTGTAAGAAGCAGCTTTATAGTTCTTTTAGAAAATAACTGAGGCGCGGTGAATGTAGCATATTCATGTTGTGGAAGCTTTAACAAAAGGAACATCCCCCCCATCCCTAAAAATGGTCTCTTCCGTCTCAGACTGACTGGGTATCTGTGCTCCTCATTTGATTCCAGAGCTTAGGTTCCTTTCAAGCTTTTGACTTTGAGGGATCGTCCTCGGCGCATGGTGATGGGTACCGCTGGCCGCCGTTCTGGCTTTTCTTCATCCATAAAGCATAAGTAGCCTTTCAGTCACATGATGTGACATTTCCCCACCCTGTGCAGTTCAGGTTTTGCGCCGCTGTGCGTTTTGCGATCCGTGGTTCAATGCAAAAGGACAGAATTCACGGTGGTAGTCTATTCACATCATTGAAGACCGAAGGAAATTCTGTGTGACAGATGTCTCAGTGGAAGGGAGGGTTAAGGGCTCAATTTCTCTCTGGTGTTCTGATGTCCTGAAATGGAGGTGTTCGATTTGACGATATTAGATCGTGAACAATTAAAATGTCTTGACGATCTGCCTTTATGGAGAGATCATTAGTATCGTGCTATAGTGCGTATTCTGTCAGAGGCAGTTTTATGGCACATGCGCATACGCACGCATGCACACACACACACACTTTTTGTCAGCCGAAATCGGTTTTGACACACCGAAATGGCAAACGATACGTAGTCTCCCTCTGTCTTTCATGCCCTCATCCCAACATGCAGCACATTTCCTGTCTGACAACATAGCAGCATGGGTGTCATGGAGGAGCTGGCACTAAAGAATTCAACATCGGTAATATGGAAGTTGTTTGTATTTTCTAAAACCAACATAAGTTGATTTGCAAAATTTGCAAAAATAAGGTTTGCATATTGGATGGCAACACAACAAACCTTGTTAACCACCTCGGAATAAAACCCCTAAAAGAGGCTGCTGTTATGTCTTCATTTAGGGGTTTGTAACCTTTGTAACCTTGTAGGAGTGTGTGTAATTAGTAGTACTGTTCACTAGCTTTCAAAATGGTCTTAAAAACAAACATGAAAAAAAATCATGATGAGATTGTGAATTGTTATCCTGCCTGGAAAAAATAATTGACACGGTTCTTGCCATATTGCCCCCCCTGTTCTGAAGATGACCAGGTTCACATCAGTTTAGCTCCTGACATTATTATTAATATTACGGTTTATTCGTTTAGCTGACGTTTTTATTCAGAGCAACATGCAAATCTGGAAAGCTTGGGGATAAAGAGCAGGGTCAGCCAGCATCCCTGGTGCGTTCGGGGTGTTGATCAAGGGCCAAAGGTGATCCCATGGTTGGGTCACTTGCTTGAGTTGCATGTGTTGCCCCTAAAAATGCAGGTATCAATCTTCAGGAGATTCTGCTCTGAGCCGACCCAGTAGGATCTGGAGAGTATAATATGACGTCCTTGGTGAAGAACCCCACTAAGATTCCCAGTGACACAATCAGGCCTGGCAGAAGTCAAGATTAAAGTGGCTGGGCTTCATTCACATACTGTTTCATCTCATTTCTTTTTGTTGGTTTTTCAGTTGTGTGTCTCCCCCCCCCCTTGTCTATATGATGGGCTGTCTCACATTCAGTGGCATTTCTCAGTTGAATTAAATGGAGACATTCATCTTTATAGTTGATGGAAAGTCTTTTAATGAGCATTTTGGGAAATGTTGATTTGAAGGCAGTTCAAATTTTTTGTAGCGCCTGCAGGATGACTTTTTTTCGACCTGAGCTCCTTTCCGAAGGCTTGTTTTTCCCTTATTCTACAATTTGGCTTGGAACTGGAGGCTACCCCAAGTTGGGCGTTGACTCCAAAAACACAACAAGGAAATCCATCCTCTGCAACGGGAGGCTTGGGCAGTCTTTGGGGGCTTGGATTCTTTGGCGTCGAGGACGTCACCTAAACTGACCGGCCCCCACCAGGACACAGGAAAGGAGGAGAACCAGATGTCGTGCAGAATTTCATGGGGATCAGGACTCCAAATGTGAACCATTTCGTCACAGGTTGTCTTTCTCTGTGTCTGTTCTGTAAGTTGGAGACACAGCCTTTGAAGTTGTGCCTTTGTCCAGATTCTTGAGGTGTTCAATGCATTTTTAATTTTTTTTAGGAAGCTTGGCTCTTCAAAGTCACCACCTGGCTGGATTTCTCCAGCGATCAACTCTCCGATATATGTCAGGTTGAGGGTATACAGCAGGAGTTTATCTCTGCTGCGAAACAAAGAATTAAAAAAGCGTATTATTTGGGTCGTGTTCGTGTGTAACAGCGCATGAAAAGTCTGGCCGAACACTGTCTCATGACAAGCAGAAACATGAGTACAGCCGTCTGTATTTCCTGCTGGTAGAGGCAGGATCAGTGCAGTGTGCTCCCCAGTTAGCCGTGCTGTTTGTCTGACTTCTGTTCATCTGCCGTTTTCCCTCTGGATATGCTGCAGTCAACAAAATAAGTAGGATTCAGCTTCCTCATAGACAAGGCCATGCAAGATCCCGTTTGCTTTGTTCATTGGTGATTGCCTTGAATTGGAGCGAAAGGGCCATGAGGGCAGTGTGTGTGCTCTCTAAGGTTGGAAAGGGTGCCATGCACCCCTGGATTGTCATTTATCTAGTCATTATTGTGTAGTAGCTAATTAGGGAATTTTAGAGGCTTTTATATTGGGTAACTTGAGTAGTTTGCTGTTTTTCACTAACTTGTTTTGCTGGAGCAAACCATGAAAGTCCTTGTTCTTGGTTTTTATTTCATTTTTATCTTTTGTCCTCCCCACCCCCCCCCTTGGAACTTTTTCAGTTGATGAACAGCGTCTTTCTCAGGGCCATGACAGCTGAACGATACTGTTTTGTCTGATGCTTTTAAAGTTTCATGATCTAAAAGATTATTTTTTTTCTTCCGTTAACAAACGAAAGGAGGTGCTTGTGCACCGATGTAGTCCTTTTCCCGCAGCCGCATGCCCAGCATTTATTTCTCTGCAGGTTTAGAGTGAACTGTAGACCTGGTCTAGTTAAGCCTCTTACTTTAGCTAGTGCTTAGACAATCTGTTGTTCTTGTTTTGTCAACCCTTGGCATTGTACCGACAACGTCGCTTTAGGGGGTTTCTGTTTGCAGATGTGTTAAGGTGAGCACCAGAGATGCTGTCTTTATTTAGGAAGCTTGTTTTCATGCTGTTTTTCAGTTCAGTTCACTCCCTGCTTCTGGTTGTAGTTTAGCTGCCCGTCTATTATCGACTAATCTTTGTCTCTGCTTTTCTGGGAAAGCTTTGTCGCAGACGTTCACCCTGGCGACGTTACAGAAGACCTTTCGCGTGTAGCCCGTTTGGGCCGCCAGCATCCGCTAGCCCTGTAATACCCGCTTTTCATTAAATGCAGTCACTCCCCAGGTGTCTTGCGGTCCAAAATTTTTGGCAACCCTGTCATGGCTTCCTGAAACGTCCTTCCTCTTCGACATGCCCCTGGTGACTGAAAGCCAATGCTGGGCCTGAAATCGCAGGGAGCCGGCTAGGTATTTCTGAAAGTGGAAGGTGCCTCCCTCGACGGTGCCCCCCTTGACGGTGATCGATGAAAGCCATGCTTGCTCAGAAACCACAGAAATGGATGGCATGGGGTTAGCTTGAGTTCCGCCATGATGGATGTGATATCGTGACAAGATGGGGGGGAGGGACAAAGGGGATTTCTGTACAGATACAGCACTGACATTCAGAAAGGAGGCTGCTGCGTATCGTAGAAATAGTGACGGAACAGCGGGGATCTGCTTCTCATCCTTGTGCTTGTGATCACCGCTCACACTCGCCACATTGTGTGGATTCATGAAAACAGACCCGTTGAAGTGCATGCGGAGTCAAACACACAAAGCACAGCGCTGCTCATTGGCAGCAGTCTGCTGCTGAGGCACTTTGCATTTCATTTAATTATGCGAGGGGACAGTACAAACCCTAGTAACGCATATCTGTGTCATGTGAGAGCCGACACCTGCGCTCACTACGTTTCCATGTTTCGTGATAAACGCCAAATGTTACACTGTTTGTACCAGCTTTGGGATGAGTTCAACATGCAACTATGTACGTTGAGGTAAAAGCAGCTGCAGTTAGATTTAGCTTTTAAACTTCTCATTATGACTGGTAATAAAAAGCACTTTATGAGCCTTTGTGGAATTCAATTTTGGTGCTAAGAACCTCTTGAATTACAGAACAGATTTGGTGGTTGCAGTGTTAATTGTGTATAAACATTCTCGTGTGGTATTTCATTTGCTACACGCTCCCGTCAGAGTTTTTTGCTTTGCGCTTATGATCCAGCAAAAAAAATCTTAAATGAAACCCACCCCCCCCCCAGATGTCCCCCATAGCAGCATCCCTCTGTGTCTGAGTCACGCATGTAACCTGGAGACCGCCGTCGTTATAGCTACTGAGAAAACAGGCGGCGCATGTGAGGTTTGGGTTTACCTTGGCGTAGGACAGGGTCATGGGCTTCCGTGGGATGCGCTGCGAGGCTGTGTTTGTTCACAGGCCTGGGGGGGGGGGGCATTGACCTTTTAGCCTGAAACTTTCACCATGCGGGAGCTGAGATGACTTTCTGCAAGCTTTAGTCTGTGCCCTGTCTATTTAGCAGTAACTTTCTGAAGCAGTCCCTGTTTGGCATTGGATACAGCGGGGGTTTGCGCAGGGAACTTTCTTTTCCCCCTTCTGCTTTGAGGCCTTGGCACTGAAACCTCTCTCGCTTCATGTCCGGTGGGAATTTCTGAAAGTTTAGCGCTCTCCAGCCGGACGTGTACCTCGTCGCCAATCCCAACCTTCCCGGAGTACCAGTGGGTCCTTTGGTGTTTTTCCTGAGTCTCCCTAAAATGCATCTTGTCGTCTGTTTGAATAAGAGCTGCCTGCATGTCTGTGTCATGCAATGGATTGGTGCTGTGGGTGTGTGCGTGTTTCTGTCTATGTGCTCACGCTGTCGCATTCACAGCCCATTCTGAGTCCTGCATCCTCCTGGGCTGTTCGCTGAATCGGCCGTTTCTCTTTAAAATCAAGCTGTCAGTTTCTGGCGCTCATTTAGAGGCACCGCTGAAGAGTGTCCCTGTGCTCTGCTAAGCATAAGCGGCCGCATTCCTAGCTGGCTTACCTTATGGGTAGGGTCTCCCTCTCTCCTCTCTCTCTTTACTCTCCTTGCCGAGCCCTCCGCTCGCCACCACAATGAGCGAGAGCGAGGCTGACATTACACGATCAGCTCAAGCTGCCAACAGGAAGGTTACCATAGAGGACGGCGGAGCAGAGAGGCGGCTGCGGTAGACCTTCAGTGCGGGGCTTCCGGGTGCCAAATGACCACCGCCTGGTTGCTTACCTGCCTGCCGTGTGAACTGGGATTCAGGGGTCTACTGGTCTCGATTTAGTGTGCATGCATAGATATTGCTGTGCCATGGTGTGGGGTGGGATAGAATCATGATGACTGACAAAGCGATGAGTTTACAGAACCATCCGGGGCCTCTGAGATGCCAGCTGTATGATTTAGGAAAAGACTATTTGTTTCTGCTCTTACTTGGTTGCTTCTTGTCGGTGAGAGTTGAGCTCTGCAGAGCAGGCAGCCTTATTCCCCTCTGTCTACCTGCCATGCAGCTGAACTGTCCTGATGAATTTGTCATGCTGCTCTGCTTGGCGATTCTCTGCCGTTTTCCTTCCCTTCGGGGCACTTCCCCCCGAGCCTCCTGAAATCCGTCTGAGGGGAATGGCATGCGGGAGTGGCTAACCTGTCATCAGCAATCTGTGTTCTGACTGACAGGGGGGATGGGAGGCATTTTAAGTGGCCGCCATGGCAACCTTTTTTTATAGTGGGTGTCCCGCTGCCCTCCTGGGACATGTTTACTTTTCTGAATGAGAGCACATCTGTCACGGAACCTTCTGGGCAAATTCTCAGCCGGGTCCAGGCCTGGCCCGCCGTGACTGCAGCCTTTTATCTCCCCTTTGCCAAGCTGAGGTCCTGCGGAATCGTGTCGTTTATTTAGTCTCTCTCCCCCCCCCCTTCCCTTTTCATTGTAGCCACTCGGGTTGACAATTTCTTGCACCTCCAGCTAATCCACGATCCGGCAATCTGGCATGTTAATTGCATAACTTGCATCACGGTTTAATTGACGGCGAGGTCGGCTTTTGCCCTGGTTGGGAAGCAGAGCTGCCTTTTTTTGTCTCTCCATTTCATGATTGAGAAAGAATGCTGGAATGCTCTGCATGTGGAAACCACTGGGAATGCCCTCCTGTCAGTCTGGAGATCATAAATGTTCCCCATCCTTTATACAACAGTAGTAAGGTAACCCCAGACAGGTTTGTGTGTGTGTGTGTGTGTGTGTGTGTGTGTGTGTGTGGTACAGTGATAAGTGAAACGGGCTGTGCTAAATGCAGGCTGTTCCAAGGGGTTATCTTCTGAATTCGCGGAAGTTTTGAAATGCTGGGAAAATTGATACAACCTGCAGCCGGTCCTCTTGAGAAACGGCGTGTTCGGGTTGTGGGAGCCAGACAGAGAAGAGTGTAGCTTATTCTCCCCGTATTCTGGTCCTTTGCTGGTAACCATCTCCGTGTGTGAGGGGGCCGGAGTCAGCAAGAGAAACTGTGCTGGTGCTCTCTGCTTCTCCTCAGCTGTCAAAGCTGGTGGCAGTGAAGTGCACTTTGCACGCATTCCGAGCTGCCCAGGGAAGCTTCCCTTATGCAGGAGCAACTGACCCCAACGGGCTTCTCTGCTTGGGCTAAGGAATGCCCGAACTGTCCGCTTTGGTTCCTGGAGCAGCGGGAACATCACTAAGTACTTAATGATTTTTGGGGATGGTATGTTAAGTGTACAGCTGTCCCAGACGTCGAGGGTGTGGAAGGACAGACTACCCTGAAAACAGCAAAAAACAAGGCCCGGTGTCTGGATGGTCTAGCAGAACCCCTTCTTCGATATGGGGCACTGCTGAATTCCCTCTGACACTCCTGTAACACGGCACACATGAGTGCACTCGCTGACGTACATGGCCGCAAAGCGCCGCCTCTCTCCGGGGTGGATTACCTGCAGGGACAGCAATTCCCACTCAGCCTCTTATGGAAAAGCGGATCTGCAAGCACCAGAGCCACTCGCTTCCCGGTGCGGTGGGTGTGTTGTCAGCCCCGGGGCCCTGATTGGCATTGACAGCTTGTGCCATCTCTCTGGCTCCAACTGCAAGCTCTGCAGATCACGGATTAAGCAGCCTGCTCGCTGGCCCTGTCTGGCTGGCGGAGACGCACTGCGGAACGTCGGTGGTTCGCTCGGCTGTGCAGTAAGGAGAGGGAGTTTACACCTCTGTGCCGTTAGTATTAATCATGGTGGTTCTGAGAGTGATGATGCCCCTTCACACGCAGGAGGAGCCTCTGTCTGTCAGCAGGTTTGCCCTGAGGGGGCCTGTGTTAGGCTATGTCCTGAACTTGGACGGCTGCTTGCATGATGTGTGTGCCTGAAATGAGTCTGCTCTCCTGGGTCACTGTCCCTGACCGCTTCCTTCCTGGACCGCTCTCTCCCTGACCACTCTTTGATCGCTCTCTCCTTGACGACTTCCTTCCTGGACTGCTCTCTCCCTGACGACTTCCTTCCTGGACCGCTCTCTCCCTGACGACTTCCTTCCTGGACCGCTCTCTCCCTGACGACTTCCTTCCTGGACCGCTCTCTCTGACCACCTATGTGATCTCTGTCCCTGACTGCTGCTTGGTGTGTGCATGATGCCGCAACCCTTTGGCTTTCATTCTGATCGTCTGTTGAAGTGCGTATATGACATGGTGACAGTACTTGCAGCCCCCTCTGACATCTTGACCCATTAAAAAAATGTTTTTAATCATTATGGCGTGACCCTCATGCAGCGCGTCTCCTTTGCTGTGCTCAAGGCCTTCTCTACACTAGCCTTGACTTCTCGTGTTTGTTTTACTCCCCCACCCCTGTAACCCCCCCTTCGCCAAATCTGAAAAAGAATTTCCCTCAACCCAAAAATAATTGTGCCTGAGAGAATCTATTTATAATTCCTTTGCTTGTAGCTTGAAATATTCTGAAATCTTTGTTGGTGCTGTGAGTTTTGCTGCCTCCCGCGAGTATGAAGTGAATGGGCTGCTTGTCACAGCACAACAGTTTGTTTCCTGCTAAATGGCATCTACTCCTGACCTGAGGTGTCTTCACACCATCATGCTAGTGCTTATCTAGGGTAGACAGTGCATGTGTGCATGCTCTCTGAGCTCCTGATGATCTGCTCCCAAAGCTTATAATTGTCTAATGGAACCTCTGTCACATCTGTGATACACGGTGATTTTTGCATGAAATATTCCCATCCTTCTGGAAAAGTTATGTCACTGCCTATAAACGTGTGGTTCAGTGGGTTATGACCCTGTGTCTGTGAGAAGGTCACTGGTTCAAATCCCAGTGTCGGCAGAGTGATGTCAACATTGGGCTCCCGCTTTCTTGATCCCATGTCGATTTGGATAAAAGTTCCTACTAGATATATATTTTTAAAACTCCCAATGTACTGGCATGGCTTTGCCTTGCTGGATTCCTGTGTCTGCATCTACCTGGGTTGCTCTAGTTTATAGCTGAGGCCCCCCACCCCCCCCAATCTGTGCCTCGACAGTGTGACCTGTGACCATGACGACAGAGGTTGCTTCCGAGACTGAGGTGAAGAAGGAGCCGGAGAAGGCGGACGAGGAGCCGGTGGCGTCGCAGCAGCAGGACGCCGAGGAGCCGGTGGCGTCGCAGCAGCAGGACGCCGAGGAGGAGCCGGAGCAACCGGCCGCCACCCAGGACGGGGACGATCCGCGGACTGCCTCCCCGCGGAGCGACAAGAAGCCCAAGGAGGCCTCCACGACCAGGGGCCTGACTCGCTTCCTGCCCCCGTGGCTGAAAAGGCAGAAGTCACAGAGTCGGGCAGAACCCAGCGAGGATCGGGAGGATAAGACCCCGGCAGAGGAGCAGTGGGAGGCCCCTGCGCTAGAGGAGGCATTCCCCCAGGAGGCCGAGAGGGATGAGAGTCATTCCATAGGCAGCGCGGACACTCAGGTACGGTAGGGCCGTCTTTGTAAGGGTCCTCCCTTAGCTCACTTTCCCCAACGGAGAGCTGATGCTGGTGCTGATTCTCATTTGGTGCCTTTGGAGAACCTGCCTGCGTTTCCACCAGTTTCAGAAAAGAATGAAACTGAAATGTAATGGTTCATATGTATTCTGTTTTTTTTTTTCTTGGATTTATTTTGATCTGTTCTGGATTTTAAGTTTTTTATAAGTTGCTGAACTGAAAAATTGAGCCTTTAAGTCGGAGTATGACTAATTACACTCTGCCTCTATTGCCGGCGATATTTAGACAATTCAATCCATAACCGATATAGTTTTTTCATAACCTTTACTCCATCCCACTTTTGTTGACATTGTGGTTCCAAATTCTGAGACCGGCTTTTCTGTGGTGCTGTGTTGCTTTTTTGACCCAGGGCATTTTTTTTGTGGTGGAAACAAGGTATCTGTGGCCACCCCCAAGTGTGGTTGAAAGGTCTAAACGGCTCGTGGCACAAGGTGACCATTGGCCTCGGCCAATCATATGGTGGTAGCCCGGGTGCCCGAGGCCTTCCTACTCTGCCACGGGTGAATCGCGAGCCTTGCTTCAAGCTTATCTCTGCTTTTATTTTTATTGAGTGGCTCATATTAAGCCTTTATCTGAGATTATTTCACAGCTGAAGAAAACAGGAAGCGTGCTGTTTTAATGCTAAAGCAGAGCCCTGTTGCAAGCGTTTTTTTTTGGTGACCATTAGAGGCAGCTTGCCTTTTTCCATTGTCTAACTTCGATCCGCCCATTGACATCAGCTCTAGCGATGAAGCCAATGGAAACTTCGTCGTCTGAGATAAAAACCATCGTGTGGTTCAGCTTAACAGCCTTAAAGGCAGGAGCAGCGTGGAGGTTCCGGTCTCTGCTACCGGTCCCGACCCGAGAGCCACCTTTCCTTTAAAGGGTGACCGTCTCTGCCTGTCTTAGCCTGCAAAAGAGGAGAAAGGGGAGGAGTCTCTGGAAAGGAGCGGCGACGTGAGGGAGGAGGAGGAGTTGGAGAGCAAGGCCGGGGAGAAGGACGAGGGCAAGCCACTGAAACCTGAGGCTGAGGGGGAGAAGTCCTTGCTGAAGCTTGCCAAGAAGATGAAGACTGTGACGTGTCAGGTGATCCTGCTGGACGGCTCGCTGCTGCCCTGCGAGGTAGAGGTGAGTGTGGGGTGGGGGCGGTGGGGGGTGATACCGACAGGGGCTTAGATAGAAATCCATCTTGGGCCCCCAGCAGCAACTTTTTATATAGTTACGGGCCCCTATGAAGTGCTCCCCGAATCTGCCCGGCTATCGGGCCACCCAGCCGGTGGTCAGTGGCCTCTGATCCTTATGCGCGCCGATTTAGTCATCATGGATGAGGCCGGGGGGTGAGTGGCATTGCCCTCACAGGGAGGCGGGTCACTGCAGCCGAACACGGGCGCTGGGCCCCATCCCTGCTTTGGCTCCCTGGCCTTTCAGTAAACCCCTTATTTCCTCCGTTTGAGCCTCGCTTGAGATTTGGAATAAAATGGATTTGCACTGCGCCCTTCGTAACTAAGCAGATGTTTAATCATAAGCTGAAGGATGAATTGCATGGCTTCTGCTAGTGTTGGATTTTCAGTTAATTGTAGATTACTGTGATTGACATGTAACACAAAAGTACAACAGAAAGATTAGTTGTAGGCTTACATAGAATTAGGGTGGTCTTGTCCAGTTTGTGTATGGCTGTTTATTTTTTTTAAGCATTAAATACTTTTCACTTAAGCAGTGTGAAGTCAGGGTTCTGTACAGGTATGCTGTCTCATCCTTTATAAAACTTATCCCAATATAGTCTTTTTCTGCACAAGGGGCACCATGACAGTCCAGATGAGTGTGCACTGCTTTTTCTGGAGAAACATTATTTTCTGGCCTTTCCAGCAGAATTAAGGTTATTTTAAGTATTTTTTAAGCTCCCTCGTGTCTGTGGGAGAGCCGCCTGTAAGCAACCTGCTGGTGAGTAGCATTGCAGGCGACCGCCACCATGCTCCGGCTGGGTTACGCCCCTGTCTGGCAGGCGTGCTCCCATGGGAGGGTTACGTGTCTGAGCACCTGCTTTCAGACACGCTTGTGTGCACCAGCGTCTCTGCCTGGTCCAGTCGGGGGACACGTTAGCGGGTGAGGGTGTTTGAGATTCTCCCTCTCCTTTACAATCTCAGGGGCTGAATACCATTTAAAGAACATTGTACTGGACAATGTTGGTTGGTCATCGGGTTTTGACGACTGTATTTGGACTCTCGGTGTGATCCCAACATGCACAGGGACAGGAGAGCAGAGACTGAAGCTCTCCGCGGATCGAGTTATGGTGGCCCTACGGGAAGTTTTTTCCCCCCTTGTTCTTTTCGGCCGTAATCAAGTTCATTGTAAACTGATCTTATTTTTGTCTGCAGGCTAATGGTGTGAGCAGAGAACTGCAGCTAAAGAGGCTCGACTTGATTTAATTAGGCGCCGCCCCGCATGCACTGGCCCTTAGCGGCGTTTTGGCTGGGGATTGGTGGAGTCCCCTCCCCCACCTCCCCACTTAATGGAATCACTCCCCCATATAAAGTCTTTAGCTGTGCGCACACTGCCTGTTTCCACATATGTAAAACAGCAGGGACACTCCTATTCTCTCGCTGGTCTTGGGTCACTCCTTGTTGTGATTCTGCTTAATTATTCTGTGTATTTGTCTTTTTTAGTGCAATTTGCCAATCGAATACTTATACACCCTGGAATGTGTTTGTCTGTCGGTGGGTTACTTGCTATGATTACATGCCTTTCCCCATGATGGGATGAGCCCCGCCCACCCCAGTGTGTCTGCTGGTCCCATTTGAGGTGATCGTAGCCAGAGTCCGGTTTTGTAGCTGCTGCGATGCACACGATTCCTGTGAACCTCCCACATTCCGGGACACATCATCCTGAGAGCGGACGCCCTCCTGGGCAGGGAACCGTGCCCCAGAATGGCACAGAGAGACCGAGTTTCCTGCGTCCTTGGGACGTGTGGAGCAGGGAAGGGCTGATGTCGGTGTGAGTTGGGCTGCGCTGTGTCCTGCTGTTCTGGATTTTCTGCAGAGGGGCCGTGAGGTGGCAGGTTAGATATGAGATTCCCTGTAATGGTGGGGATGCTGTGCCAAATAAGCAGCAGAAGTTGGGTCACCCCCATGGGGCCTGTCAAACTGCTACATGGGGTTATTTATGGAGGGGTGTTGTAGGCAGATTGAACTCTCAACTTCAGTCACCCAGCATAGGCGAACGAGTAACACCTCAGCTCTGGGGAATTTGGTCACCGATGAACGGAAGTTCACTAGCTGTTTCCCCCTGGGCTGGTGATACTGAGATCCTTCCCCCCCCTCGCTTCCTGCCCCCCGAATGTGCTGGGACCAAGCCCGTGATATTATGTATTCAGCACCGCCGAACGTGTTGCGCGGGGGCCCTGAACGGACCCTGGCTCTAATTGCTCTCTGCGACCCGGTTGTGACAGGGCCGGCATTGTCCGTGGCTGCGGAAAAGCTGAGCCATCACTATGTGCCATTGTTGGGGGTTATTCAGCCAGAAGACACAGATATAGTCATAATGAGCTGTAATGCCTGTGCACTTTGGGGACCTTTTTTAATGCCGGACAAAGCATTCCAGCGATGATCCTTAATTTCTGATGGTCCCGGAATACAATCAGCCGCCCGAGGCAGCTGGCCCTGTAAGTTTGCGTACCAGTGATGCCAGGCTGTCCCCACGATGTATCTTTTTTTTTTGTTCCTGTGTTCTGTAATCATTTGTAGTTTGTTGTCATCAAAGCCAAGGGAATTACGTTCAGCAAGTGTTTATGGCTTAACTGGTGGGGGTCGGCTTGCTGGGATTTTCTAGGCTGGGTGTCCGCCAGGCCATGCCCTGAGCAGTCGGCATCGGGCTGGGTGTACGTCGGCGCTCCCAGGCCTGGTACTTATCAGAGAGCTACACGTGGGGCCAGAGCTGGTGCTGCTGCCGGTGGAGAAATCACCCCTTTCGAGTTGCTAATGGGACATTCTGGTCACCAAATTTAGCTGGTCCCTATTGATTCGTGAAGGCTGAGCTACTTGGAGATGATTTCACGTATCGGAAAATGAAAATGCGAATTGTTCCAGCACTTGCAGCTCTGATCCTGGATAGATTAATATTCCTTTATTTTAATCACCATATTTTTATGCTTTTGATTTATACTGTACAGTGCTGACATTTTAGTTTGACTGCTGTATATAATTTAGCACACCGGTTAGTTCTTAATTTAGTTAATTAGCCGTCATCTGTAGACGGTGGAGCTCAGCCAGCTGTCATGGAGAATGTCAAGTGTGACTCAACTGCCGAAACTTCATTTGGAGCCCAATTGAATATGTATCCATAAACTCAAACAACGAAATAATGCGTAATGAAAAATGTTCAGGGAGGGGGTGCTGATGAGTCATTCGTGAGGCCTCTGCAAGTTGGAAACAACAGAGACTGTTCTGGAGAGCTGACAGGCAACCTTTAGGACACGCACCCACTGTCCTCACCCACCCTATCCCTAAAGGCCCCAGCCACGGACAGATTGTTCTCGAATAGCTCCGATGTGATGCTGGCTATGAACCCTACGCACTGCCCCTTAGCTTTCACATGGTCCATTAAACGAGTTAAGCAAATAAACAGCAGCCCGAGCCGAAATGGGGCTCCTGTGTCACACCTCCTTTTGTGCTGTGGTCTCTTTGGCCGCACCATCGCATCACTGACGGTAACGGTTAGCCTGCTAAGGGGGCATGCCTGTGGAGTTTGTAACCTGAATTTTTGTCTACTGGTCATGAACTTCCCTGCCTTCCGCTGGCCCTTGTCCTCATCAGCTGGTGCTCGCTGGCTCTAACGAGCCGTGTAGACCATGCACTTAGAGGATTGACTGACCCAGGGGCACCAAATTTCTGTTAATGGGAGGGGCCTTTGGCGCGTTATAGTTCTCTGACTATCATTATGGGGCCTCTGGTTATCCTGGTCCATCGGCTTCAAACAGGGCATCCCGTCACTGTTTGCATGTCCACGAGCTCCTGGCTCCTTCTGCGCGGCCGGCCGGCCGGCTTACCCATCTTCGAATCCATGTGCCCTCCACTTTCTGTTAAGCCTCTAGGATTGGCTGGCGCGGTTGGAATGCGACACGCTGACAGAGGACGCGCTGTTCTCTGCTTCCCCCGTGACGTGCATGGGGACCCGTGTCGCCATGCCAGGGCGTCTCTGGCGACAGGCTCGTTCCGCTTGCAGCAGCTCCTCGTAGCTTTGCCCTCTGGTTTCCAGAGGAACGTCTCCCGAGACTGTGGCCGAGTGGGATTGCTATCCTCCTATGTGACCTGCTGAGTCCCTGTAGTGCATAATCATGGTTGGAACACGATCTGGCCTCCTGTGGGCCTATATCAAATAATCAGCGTTCTTGACTGGGGAAGGTGCTTGACCGGCTTTTGAAGCACGGTTGTTTCTGCTTTTCTCAGTGCACCACTAATGCTGGTATAGGTGTGGGGGCGGTCAGGTGCTTATGCCAAGCTGTCATTCAGCTCTACCTGCAATTTAGTACTCCTTGATGCAGAAACGTCTCCTAGCCCTGCTGGACAATGGTAGAGGTTCTCATAGAAAGCCCTCATTGAGTGATGTCCATCCGGGCCTGAATCACAGGACATACAGTGATTTATACATTTGCTACTGGAGTAGTCCCTGTGGGGCCACCAATTTCCCATCATTCCTGTTTAGTATAAAAAAAAAAATCCTGTGCCTCTTATGTTATGGGGATTAAGGGGAGGTTAGCTGTCCCCCTTGGTGAGTACCTTTTGTGTTTTTTTGTCTCAGTAATTTGATTAGTAGCGCTTGTTTAGATTGCATGCGGCGTGGCTGTCTGGAATGCTGGTTGGACTTACATGCTGCTCGGCGGGGAACAGGAATTCTGTAAGGTCCCGTTAGGCTTACAAGATTGGTGCAAGTTGCAGCATTGTTGCAGCAATATCGGACAGAAAAGAACCGTAACTCATGTTTACATTAAATCATAATTTATGTGTTTTTGTGAGCGTTAACTTTGAGTAGAGTTCCTTTTTATATTTTGGGACATTTACTGGAAAATAACTTCATGTTCCATGATCACTGGTGATTAATTCGCATTTAAAGAGAGCAGTTAAAGAGAATAAATGTGTGTGTTTGACTCTGCAGAGTGATAGTCCTGAAGATCACATGGAAAACTCTGCTGTGGGAAGAGTCTTTTGTTACTGTAACTGGCAGCTACCGAGGTGTGTGCCCGTTGGCTCGCTGGCAGTGCAGGAATGTCAGACACATGACCTGGAGCAGACTGGCAGAATGTGTCCCAGCCAGTGGCTCTCAATTAACAGAGTCCATTGTCTAGGCGATAACAAGGTAGCTGCTGCGGCCCGCTTTGTCGCATTTCTGTGGCCCGCTTTGTCGCCTTTCTGCGGCCTGGCCGATAAAAGCAGCATGCCTCACATTTTTCCTCCAGGCCCCTTCCCTCACCCCTACCTCCTAGCTTCTGGGAATTGCCATCATTGTATTCCCCCCCCCCCCATTGGCGCCATGTGCCCTGTAGCGGTATTGCCCCCAGGGCTGTGGCCGTCCACGCCCGAAGCTTCTCGGCCGCTGTCCTCATTCCATGGCGGTCAGCGGGCTGTTACGCATGTGGGCCACGCCGCCGGGCTAATGTGCTCGCATCCAAACTCCCTGCCCTGACCTGGCCTTGTCTCCACATTGGCAGTGAGAGGTCCCACCAACTGAGCACATGCAAGGAATGCCCCGCCCTCGGCTGCCCTTGGCACCGGGATTGCAGGCTCAGTAGTTTCAATTTCACAACCTAAATTAGCCTACGCTCAGTCTATCTTTTTCTGTAAAGAGTGACGTGGTATGACCGCTGTTCTGAGAGACCCATTTTCCTCATTTCCCTTGAGAAGGTGCCCTTTCCCCACAGGAGTGGTGCTGTATCACGAATACTTCAGTTAAAACGTGACCCCCCCCCCACTCCCCCCCCACTAAACGCTCCTCAGGGAAACATGGAAGTGCTATGAAAATTTCGTTTCATTGATTCTTTGTTGCAGCAATGCCATCGGTGGGCAGTGTGTACTGTTCCTCGACTCCTAACAAATCATTACTGCATTTGTTTTCCCAGAAACGCGCGAAGGGCATCGTCCTCTTTGTCAAAGTGTGTGAACATCTCAACCTGCTGGAGAAGGATTACTTTGGACTGTGCTACAAAGACCATGCAGACCAAAAGGTAAAGTACGTCATACTTTCTCATAACCGAATCAAGATGAATAGGGAACTTTGTTAAAGAGATGAATTCATGCAGAAGGTACGGTTTGCAAAAACCAGATGGACCTAAATCAGCATGTAAAAATGTCATTCAAATCTATACAGACACTCCCTGGGTGGTGATGGACCGTGTTATGATATTTTGACTTTATGGTGGGTAAATGTTATTCACCCTCAGTACATTATTTAATAAATTAGATGAGAGATTCAACACTTTTTTTTTATAAATATAAATTTGGCTTTGTTAATGATTTTGCCCAACTGTACGCCAATGTAAGTGTAAGCATGTTTAAGGGAGGCTAGAGGCTAGGCTCTGATTGTTAGGTTACGTGTACTATATAAAAATGCATTTTCGCCTTACGATAAGTTTGTCGGAACGTGACCCCATCATAACCTGGGGTGAGGATGTAATTCTCAGTCCCTCACCTCCATAGTGAGTGATTTCCCCAGGCTGGGAGTGAGCTGCCGTCTCTGAAATGCAGTGCCTCCCAGCTTTTGAGGGCATTTCTGTGCGGCCTTTACATCCTTCTTGACTCTTTTAGTTTAGTTCGTTTAGTGTTTCCCAAATCGTGCCTTTTGTTCCTAAGAGGGAGCAAAAATGTGCACTGTCTGGTAAGGATCTGGGAGGGAGCAAAAATGTGCACTGTCTGGTAAGGATCTGGGAGGGAGCAAAAATGTGCACTGTCTGGTAAGGATCTGGGAGGGAGCAAAAATGCGCACTGTCTGGTAAGGATCTGGGAGGGAGCAAAAATGCGCACTGTCTAGTAAGAATATGGAAGGGAGCGAAAATGTGCATTGTCTGTGGCTCTCCGGACCAGGTTGGGAAACACTGTTCTAGCTGATGAAGACTGCTGCCAATGTGTGATGCTTTTCTTTGAGAACTTTTCTTTTACCCTGACAACACTGTACACACTGTCTATCCAACCTCCCGTAATTTTTTACAAAACACCACTCACCTGAGCCAAACTTGCGATAATGGTTGGTTAGGTTTTCATGCCTGTGTTGGCCACCGCACCATGATTCGGGGGGCGCAGGGCATGTTGTTGTGAGCATTAAACTGAACTATAAATGGTCACTGCAGCGTTATCGCAGGGGATGTGATGAGAATTAAGTTTAAGTGTAACGGAATTAAGATTAAGTGTGAGCTGTTTTTTTTTTTTTTATAAAAAGATGGCCTTCTGGAGTGGAATTTCCACCCCCCCTCCCCCAGTCTGTTTACGGGTGAATCGCATGCACCTGGCTCTCAGTGAGAACACAGTGAGCCGCATGCTCGAGCCCTGTACCGCCAACATACCCCGGCAATCATAAAGCGGGCACTCCTTTTATAAAGGTGGCTAGTGTGTTAATTGCTCGCCTCGCACCGCGTGTGCCGCCCTTGTCCGACTCACACGGGCACTACGATGGGAGCAAAACTTCAGTGGGAAGTTCTTCTCGTTTTGCGCAGGGGTCACTGGGGGACCCTTCAGTCCTGGTTTTAGCTTCTCCGTAGTGAAAGGAGGAGCCAAATCGCCATGGCAACCGGATGCAGCGAACGTGGCATTAATGCTGTCCACATGGCCCTCTGGGGATTAGCGTCGTAATCCGGAATGTTCCTATAAACATCCCGCTCGATGCCCTTGTTTATACGGCCCTCTGTATGTGATTGACTTCTCGTTGTTAGTGTAGATCTCAGGTTGCGGGGTCACCGGGCGCCATGTTAGCGCCTGCCTCAAGCTGACCCATTAATCTTCATGTTTCTTAATGTTTCTCTCTCTTTTTAAGTGCTGGCTGGACCCTGCAAAGGAGATCAAACGTCAGATTCGAAGTAAGTAGTTTGTTTGCTACTGTTTCTCTTTTTTGCCATTTATAAAAGGGGAAACCTGGTTCGTGTGACAAAAAAACACCATGGTGGGGATACAAAGAGCACGACATTCGATTACAGGCAATGGCTAAACAAACCAGTACAGAATCCCCTAAGCCTGCAGTATCCAGTCTGGAGTCCATGACCCTCCTGGGGGTCCAAAGAGCAGTTGAGGGGGTCCAAAGACACTTTTCTCTAATTGATGAAATGTCACCCTTATTAGCTAATACACACATCACAAAAATACTGTCGCTGTAGAGGGAACTTTGGCTGTGGTCTGTTTTCATTTGAGGGTCCCTGGTGTAAGAAAGGTTGAAAAAGCAGGGGTTCTCAATCCGGATGTGGTCCGAACCGCAAGTTAATCCGGACCCAGCCGGTAACGCGACTTATGAATCAATATGGTCAATGTAAAAAGGCTTAACATGGTTTCATACACAAAAATACAATGTAGAACCACTGAACTTCACAAACGCATAACTCGTCATAATCCCCCCCCATGAGAATCTCAACAATCAAGTTTAAACTAGTCTTTACAGTAAGTTCCCACTATTGTTGTATATTGATATTTAATATAGAAAGTTATTGTTAATTCAATGTTTATGAAAGGCTGTTTGGTTGCTGAAAATGGCTCCGGACCTCTGACTTTGAACAAAAATCTGATGCGGACCTTTGATCAGGCTGGTACTCTTTGTAACTGTGGCTGTCAGTGTTTGAGCTCCTGCCTTCACATCCAGTGAGTTTAGTGCTGTGAGTGCAGCGATGATAGCAGCTGGTCATCAGAGTGCTCATGAGATCCTCACGGCCGAGGCAGTGACGTGGGTCTTATGCATTCTTGCTGCAAAATTCAGTGAGTTCAGTTTGGGGGGGGGGGTGGGGTGTAATCCCGTATCCATGCGAACGGTCTACTGTGTGACGTTCCAAGACGTGACCCTGTGTCCCTTTACGTCATGGCCAGGGGATTCAGCTTGGGGAGGGTGGAGCTGGGGTTAGCCGCCATATCCTCGGATGCCAGTTCGGGGGAGGACTGACGCTGGTCGATGCTCCCTCACCCAAACGTGCGTATCGTTGTGATGATGGAGCACATGAGCCGAACCTGCTGGACATTCGTTTCTCTCTGGCTCTGTTCTTCATGCTGTTGTGTTAATTTGCACATAAAAATAAGTTAATCGTGGTGTAGATCTCATGTGTAGGAGCTGGGGGTTCCCGCTTTGCATGACTCACTTGTCCAGCTGCTCTGTGTGGGGTGGTGCAGTCTGTTCATTATTTTATTTATTTTTTGTTCATATTTGCGTTATATTAAGTTTGCTTTCCTCTGCGCTCTTCCACACATCGTCAATTTCAGATGTATGTTACCCCCCCCCACCTCCCAGAAGTTTGGCTCTGTGTTCAATTGTATGGGGGTTTGAAGGCGGAGTCCCCCCTCCTCCCCGGACGATCATCTCGGCACAGACGTCACCGCCTGATAGAAAGCACACGTTTCCCATCTGCGGCAGATCTGCGGTGCGTTGTGTCCAGCGAGGAACTGGGTCGCCTGTGCTGACGCAGCTTGGCGGACGGGCGCGTCGTCCTCAGGCGTGCGGGGCCCAAAGCGGGGGGAGATTAGCTTGTGGTGAAGTCATTGATTTGGGGGCGGACTCAGTTACCTCACTGCATCCTTCGGAAGTGTTTGCGTTCCTGTGAAATGTGAATCAGGCAATGGGGCCCAACTCTCCCTCCTGACTCGATCTCTCCTGTTTTTTCTTTGTATGCTATTACTTAGTAACAGCTTCTCCTCAAACCAATTTGTTCCGCTTATAGTTTTTACCCGGGATCTGTTCGCACAGGACGGTCATATGTGAAGCAGAATCTGTACATAAAGGGGACATGGGGTTTGTCCCAGACCAGGGCCTTTTTTCCGTCATCACTTTTCCAGTTGGGAGCCCTGCGTTTCTCTGCTTTTCAGAGATGGACGAATGGCACAGATCGTAGCCTCTCATTCTTACCCGTGGGGGTGTGCATCAGTTGGCGAAGCGTCTCAATGTTAATGAGGTTGGGGGTCTGCTGCCCTGCTGCTTCTGCAGCTCGATCTCATTAAAACGAGGCTCGGCTGTACATCCACTCGCAAACGCAGGTTCTCTCTTCACTGCCTCGCTCTGGAATCTCAATAAATCCCCACCCCCAGCCGGCCACCGGAGGTTTGACCAGCCTAAATGGAGGTTTTCTTCGGGTCTGTCGAGAGCAGGAGATGCTTAAAGTTCAACATTTGGCTTGCATGAGTGCTGCCAGACAGAGGCGCCTTCATGCCGGCTTGCCTACGGCTTCTCATGCAAACATTTGGTGGCTGGTGGATCTGCACAAAGCCTCGGGGTCACGCTGCACCCCTCGCTGCAGTCATGAGCCTTTGGGCTTCTCGTTGGAAGAGCTTCAGGCCACACCTGACATTCCTGAAGGGGTTACGGTGTCCAGGCATGAGGTGACTCCACACTGGAAAAAGACATTTTCATCCCGCCTCTGTTGCCACCACCCCTCCGGCGCCTAGCCGACTTGACCATGGTGGAGTTCGGCCGACAGGGCCCAGACCACAATGCACCCAGTGTGGGCGCCTGAGATTAACAGTGAAGCCTCAGTTCAAGGCTTGTTGTCAGCGTTCCTAACCATGGTCAGCCGTTTGAAGCTCCGGATGGCTGTCATGTTCCAGTCACTTAGAGGTTTTGATCTGGTCAAGCAGAAATCTAACGGGACCATCAGCGAGATTGTCCTGCCCCCTGACTGTTAGGCATAAATTGTCCTGCCCCCTGACTGTTAGGCATAAATTGTCCTGCCCCCTGACTGTTGGACGCGAGTCGTCATGCTTCCTCGCTGTTGGGCGTAAATCCTCCTGCCGCCTGACTGTTTGTAGAAACGGAGCCTCCTCCAAAGCGGCTGACCCCCACCTCCTAGTGCAATAGCTTGCAGCTGCTGCGTCTTTTGTGCCCCCAACCCCCATCCCCTCTTCCTCCTCTCACTCGTCTTTTTTCTGCAGCAGCTTCTCTGTGTGAAGGTCTATTCTTAGCAACTAAAACTTCAAGAGGGCTCTGTTAGCTCGTTTCCAGTGAAATGGGTCCATCGTGCCCCTCAGTCTTTGCTGAGATCAGGGTGTTGCTCTGGAGCTAGCGTCTTTATCATCCAACCTTGCGTTTGTCTCTCTTGCAGACTCTCCATGGCAGTTTGCCTTCAACGTCAAATTCTACCCCCCCGACCCCTCCCAGCTCACTGAAGATATAACCAGGTACGATCCTCTTGTGGCTTGAACATGTTGCCATCTCCCTGGCTCCTTGGAGAGCTTGATTGAACATCCGAAATATGGCCAAATATCGATGAAGATGCATGCAGAGTTAAACCATGATGTTGGTTCTTTAGACTGGCCGAATCTGAAAGGACAGCTACAACAAAGAATGGTGTGAATGTCTACGACTTTTTGTGTAAATCTGTTAGACGTTAAACCTGAAATTATAAGGTTTAATAATGCAGTTGATGTTATATAAATTATATACCCAAGTAGAAAGTGACTCATTGCTCTTAACGTCATTCCTCAGAAGTGCCGAAGTAAATAGGACAGGAACAGCATATGGGATTTGAATAAGACGCACCCAAATGCTAAGCTCTGCACTTGTTCTGATGCGGGTCTGTCGTCCTGTCCTCAGTTTGGTCTCTGAAGATCTTATGAAGATGTTCTAATGTAGCATAGCATCGGTTGACCTTTCAGCGCGCACATGCCGGCCCCGATTCTCGTGTGGAGAAATGCTCTCACTTCTCTGGTAGCACCCGACGTGGCTCCGCTTTAGTTGCCTCACACGTTTGCTCGCACTGCCGTTTGATCAGGCTATACGCAGAGCTGCCAGATGGAACATCTGTTGTTTTTCAGTTATTCACATTTACAGTTGCTGTGTATATATCACTGTAGTAATTCCTCAGTTTATTTACATTGTACTGCCAATTTACACCATTTGACCCATGTACCGCCCCCTACGGGTAGTGCCTGCTTCCTGCAGGTATTAATACCATGTGACCCAAGTCCCAGCCGCTAAGGGTGGTGCCTGTGCTAGTTCCCTGCAGGTATTAATACCATGTGACCCAAGTCCTAGTCACTAAGGGTGGTGCCTGTGCTAGTCCCCTGCAGGTATTAATACCGTGTGACCCAAGTCCTAGTCACTAAGGGTGGTGCCTGTGCTAGTCCCCTGCAGGTATTTATACCATGTGACCCAAGTCCTGGCCGCTAAGGGTGGTGCCTGTGCTCCTCCCCTGCAGGTATCTCCTGTGCCTCCAGCTCCGCCAGGATGTTGCCTCTGGCCGGCTGCCCTGCTCCTTTGTCACCCACTCGCTGCTAGGCTCCTACACCCTGCAAGCTGAGATGGGGGACCACGACCCCAACGAGCGTCATCTCGACTACTTTACAGAGTTCCAGTTTGCCCCAACGCAGACTAAGGAGATGGAGGAGAAGGTGGTGGAGCTGTACAAAACTCACAGGTGTGTAAGCAGGAGCTCAGCATGGGGGCTGGGGGAGTGGCCAAATCCTGTATAAAATGAACTGTGCGGCGTTTCAGCAGGTATTAGTTCTTGATGCCTTAAAAATGTAAATCATTTATTAATGCAAACCGTCGTATGGACCAGAGTATCCGATTGCTGATCTTAGTAAACTGGTGAATTTGTGTTAAATTGGAATAAAGAAATAAGCTCTTGGTTTTGGCCATGAGAATGCAGAAGCTGGACTTGAATCTAAACTGTTCACTCTTTGATGGAGATTGCTCACCTTCGTGATGTGGTAACAAAGGTGTGAAAAAGCAAAGCACACGATTGAGGCGTGCGAGGAGCCGTGCTCTCTGTTCTGGGTCCGGCTGCGTTCCTCCACATGAAGGGAAACTGTGGGCGGGTTACAGCTGGTGACTTGCAGCCAAACCATGCCTGGGAGATGATGTAACTCCCATCCTGTTAGCATAGCAACTCCAGCAGCAGAGGATGTCGTCACCATGTCAGCTGGGCCTCCACAGTGTCTGTGGGACCATCGAAGGGGACATGAGACTGAAAGTGCGATCGGGACGTCCTGCCACCTGATCCACCCTTGTCAGACTCCACTGGTGGCTGTTTTAGGCAGAGAGGATGTAGCCACTCTGGCTGGTTAAACGGGGTCTATAGTGCAATCGACAGGAAGTGCAGTGTCTGTCTGGCAGCGGTCTGAGCTGACGTGCCCTTCAGCTGGGCACTCAGTAAATTCCTTCCCTTTGGCCCGTGCTAAAATTACCGTTCAGCTTGGCAACTGCTGGCGATCGAGGTCATTATCTGTGAAAGATACAAAGTAGGACAATGTGAAGTTGTGCTGGGAGCCTGTGGGGGATTCATCATAACCAAAATGCAAATAATTAGTAAGAGAGAGAGAACGACCGCGGGGCTAATGCCGGTCAAGGTGCACATCCATAAATCCGGAGATTCCGCCATACTGTTCTTGTCGAGAGAAAAGGATTGGATATACGGCTGATGTTGGAGTGAGGCTTTTTTTCCTAAAGAAATGTATAGGTTATAAAAATACAGTAAATTGTCATGGCGATGATAATTCTCTGTTTAGACATCTCAAATCCATCCGCTGAGTTGGTACGGGCTCCCACGCCAGGAGCCAGTGTTGCCGTTTTAGTCTCCTTCACCTTTCTGCCTGTCCTTCCGTCGTTAGGGGTATGAGCCCGGCCCAGGCGGACGCTCAGTTCCTGGAGAACGCCAAGAAGCTGTCAATGTATGGTGTGGACCTTCACCATGCCAAGGTACCGCCGACCCCTGCGCCGTGGCAGCACGACTTAGCTCCCGCTCTTTACTTTTCTGAATGAAAAACTTTATCACCACCGTGCTCACTGTGTGGTTGAGTTTTCGGTCTTTTTCAGTTTGCATGATATTTACTGTTTCTTTATTAATCCCTGGGGGGGGTAAAGGTACAAAGACTGGCAGCATCAGATAAATAATGCAGGGTTTCTCAACCCAGTCCTCTGGGACCCCAGACAGTCCATGTTTTTGCTCCCTCCCAGCTGCTGGTAGGGAGCAAAAGTGTGGACTGTCTGGGAGGGAGCAAAAACCTGGACTGTCTGGGGGTCCCCGAGGACCAGATTGGGAAGCACAGCATATGTGAAGTTATGAGACGAAATAAGAAAGTAAAAAGGTACACAGCTGTTACAGATGAGAGTGGGCGATTTAGCAGTGTGTGAGTATCACAGCACACAGGATAAATAAATGCATATGGTATTAATGAAAATCGATGATTAAGTAAAAATCACTTAAACTGAGAACTTGCGAACAGTGTGGGTGGCTAAGAGTTTTCTAGCACGATTGACCACTCTCTGCATGCTGTTGCAGATTGTTAGTTGGATGTTGGGTGAAAAGGCGCTTGGTGCACTTTTGGGTCTGCTTAGAATCAAGATGAGGACTTCTGAGAAACCCAATCAGACTGTCAGTTTCTCTGGAAACGTGTAAGATGGTCATGGGCAGCTGGTGGGGGGTTGGGGTGGAAATCCAACCAAAAATTCAACAGTTCTGCCTCAGCTGCATAAACAGATGTTGGCAGCAGTTTCTGAGGGTGGGAAAGGGATGGGGAGGTGATCGCCATGGGAACTGCACGGGGGTGTCAGGGCAGCTGTATTTGCTGTTATAATGGTATATTTACTCGCATAGTGAAGGCAGCTTCAATCCCTGTACTCTCTGTAATCCCTGTATTGTGATGCCCCACTTGGCTACTCAAGCCCTGGACAGATGATTGCTGGTAACTGTTGTATCTGAGCTCAGCTTTGGAATCATCGATTGGGTCTCAGATGTGCTTACTGGGGATTTCCCGCAGCGTAAAACAGTGTTTACCGATAACTGCCAGTTTTGCAGATGCTTTGCACATGCAGTTTCCCCCCCCTTTCTTTGCATCGTGCTTGTGCTGTGATTGGTTTTTCTCCCTGCTGCCTAGTGCCACATTTCAGAGGAAACGTGACTTTTATACACTTTGCTGATTTGCACAGCTTATCATCATTTAAGGTCACAGCGGCATATCGACATATTTCGTCACCGGTCCAGTTGTGGAGTGTTATTGTAGGAAGGAAATATTTGCAGATGGATGAGTTGCTGCTAATGGCCCCTCTTCCACAAAAGGAGGATGTGGTGGAGGGAGCCTGTGGCTGAGACCTCACTGCCGCGGGCGGCTAATCGATTTCCAGCGCTCATTAGTGCGCTTCGATCGTTCTCCTCCCACCTCGTACCTAAAAATCAATAGCATGCCCGATTTTGCCCACGCTCTAAAAAGCTGTAATATTTATACAGATTAATAATAATAGTATTTACACATTAATAATGTAGGAAGGTGGAAAATAGTATCTCATTGAATCTGCTGCTCATGGTAGTTTGTATATTAAGACATTAAGTCTACATAGCGGGTGGTAATCCGGGCAGAAACAGCAGTGTCTCGCACAAAGATGAAATTTGCTTTTGTTTGAACGAGGCTTTGATCGCAACTCCGGGTCTTTGCCACCTGCCACCCACTTAAATCACGCTGATTGTGCCCCCACCCGTCCTGCAGGACTCCGAGGGCGTTGATATCATGCTGGGGGTTTGTGCCAACGGGCTGCTCATCTACAAAGACAGGCTCCGAATAAACCGCTTCGCCTGGCCCAAGATCCTGAAGATCTCCTACAAACGGAGCAACTTCTACATCAAGATCAGACCAGGAGAGGTATGCCAGCCCTCCCACTCCCTGGCCCTTTTTAGGGGGAAAACTGCCTTGTATGAAGATACTGGTTCAGTTTTCCAGTTACCAACTCGAAATTTGTTTGGTTACCAGCTAACAAGTGTACGGGTGGTTTGATTGACCACACAGTCATGCTTGCCAGTTGTCCTGCTGTTTCAAACAAGCTTATCTCTGGGAGGTGTACGTTTTTCTGCATAGCGCCCTCTGGGGGCTCCAAGGAGCCATAACAATGTGCCCGATGTCCTACAGGCAGAGCAGTTCGAGAGCAGCGTGGGCTTTAAGCTGCCCAACCATCGTGCGGCTAAGAGGCTGTGGAAGGTTTGTGTGGAGCATCATACCTTCTTCAGGTACTGCAGTCTCAACCAAACATCCTGCTCGACACACTCTCACCAATTTAGGTTTAAACAGCAGTTCATGTGCCTTAAATGACCAAATATTTTTATATAAATCAAGCTGAAATGAACAATAGCTGAAGAGAGTCAAATGTGCATGTTTTTCATCCAGGAAAGAACAAAGGTTTGTGTTTTTTTTTTTTTAACCCTATAATAGAAGCGATATAATTGGATCCTGGGAAGCAAAACAGTCAGATCTACTTCCTATCCAAAAAAGACACATGCAGAGCAGACCGGAGCAGATTATTGTGATGCCCCACTTGGCTAATGCTGTTTGTTCTTCTGGCGCTTTCCGGAGCACCTGAGGTGTCCTCACCAGGACTTATGGCGTCGTTTTATGATTCTCAAGTCGTAATTCGAGTGTCCCTATGGCATGGTGAGAACCAGCACTGAATGAAGGATGTTCAGAATGACTCTAGCACTGCAAACCTTCAGCCCAACCCGACCTCTTGTGCTCTCCCATGTCTGCCTACCTCCCAAGCTGTTTCTATCATCGTTTTAATGCGACAACCAGCCCTTGGGTTTAACGATGGGACATTGGACACCTACCACCTGGTTCAGGCACGTTCTGACTGGACGTGCAGGGAGTGTTGACCCACTCAAAATTGGAACCACATTTGTAGCAGATATGCTCTGTACTTAATCTCTGCTGTTTTTCTTGGCTCGGTGTTAAAGCGAAACTGTGGTCTTAACAGATGTAAATGAAATCCAAGTTCAGTGTACCCCCCCCCACCCCAATCCATACTCTGCCCTCTTATTTCAGTTCTTTGGTTTGTTGAGGACATGCTTCCACTAAACTGTCAGGTTTGAATTAAGACTCCTGGCCTTTTTTCGATATGCTCCACCCAGTAAAGAAGAAAAAACACCAATAAGTTGCTTTTTGATTCCCTGATCTGTTGTATCGTGAGCCAAAGGCCTTGATTAGGGTCGCCTTTTACACGCGCTTAAGGCATGATGTCAGGGTGACGCGTGTCTGGAAATGACGGAGAGGTGGATCCTGTCCTCTGGGACAACGGCCCGCCCCCTCACACCCCGAGCCTGGCTGTGGGCAGGGTGTGTTTTCTACGGGGCTAATGACTCCCATAGTCCTACCCCCTAACGACCCTTGGGGCCTCCTCGATTCCCCAGCTGTCGTACCCTTGTTTGTCCTGTGACCATGGGAACTGCAGCTCCCCCAAACTCACCACACAGATGCATGTAGGCACACATGCCACCCTGTAACTGCTTGCTCTGCTTGCACTCATCTAGGAGCCATGTTCAGGAGGGTAAAAGCTAATTATGGACATCTTAGATGGGCAAAAAGAGCCATATCCTAGTTGTAGTACAAAAAAAATGCAGCTTGACAGACTGGAGAGCAGGATCGAGGTATGATTGAAGTAACCAACCACTGCTCTGTAAAGTGTTCTGCATCTGGTACCTGTGCCTCTATTTCAGAGTCTGTGCTGCAGTAGTCGGTGACCAAATTTATGATCAGGCATTGCAGAAGATCTCCTTTATGCCCTGAATAGTGACATGCTACTGTAATGAGCCTCTGCTTCTGCTAGCGTGCTAAAACATGCTGCCTCTCATCTGCTTCCCCTGAAGGCTGGTGACTCCAGAACAGCCCCCCAAGGCCAGGTTTCTCACATTGGGCTCCAAGTTCCGCTACAGTGGCCGCACACAGGCCCAGACTCGGCAGGCCAGCTCGCTCATCGACAGGCCCGCCCCCTATTTCGAGCGATCCTCCAGCAAGAGGCTGTCCCGCAGCCTGGATGGAGGTGGGTTGAAGGTCAAAGGTCACGCCGCCTCAAAATGAAACGATCACCTGCTCGCATTTCAGTTTTTTTGCATAGTTCAAAACGAACGTTCGGCTATCTGGTAGGCGATAAGTTCTGGTGACTCCTGCTTCCTGTGGTTACAGAGAAAATGCATAGGCCTAGGTACCAGCAGAACAGCACTTTTAACCCCCCCCCCCCCCCCATGCCATCTTTTATATTCTCAGATTAAAGCACACGTCTGTAGGGTGAAGGTTGTCTGGGAAGCGGGCACTCCCCACCTGAGTGTAAATATAAGGTGAAAGGGAAGAGCATCTATTCAGAGAATGAGTAATGAAAGGCTTTCAGATCAAACGTTTGTTACTTCGGCTGCACCTGAACACTATTTTGTTTTTCTTTTTTCTATATACTTTGTTTGGCACTGCTGTGAATTTTAGGACATCTAAAATTTGATTCTAGATACAGTATCCTTGTTTCATATACTTTAATGTGCTGTTTTCTCCACAAAATATCAAATTATATGCAGGATAACATTGAATAATTGTTTTTAAAGGGCTGGGTGAATCGTTCTAATGTCGTTAATGAGCGACATTCTTCTGTATAATATTTCATTTATATTTCCAGACACTGTGTAGGCTTGGCATACAAAATAAACCCCTCAGGTTGGGTGATGCTCTACACAAATGTAGTAAGCCATAGATGAAAAGCTTCGGGTCTGTGTTGAAACATCTGCCCCCAGCATGACTCTGAGGGCCCGCCTCCGTTGTCGTGGGTGCTCTTTGCTCTGTCCCTCGCTGAAGGGGATTTCTGGATCCGTCCCCATTTTCCCAAGTTGTCTGACTTGACATCTGACACGCAAGCAGTTTTGTCCTGAGGACAGTGTCAGTCAGGTTTTGCCAAGTCGCACGTTTGCGATAATCCTCTGGCAGTTCTCATATTACAACACCCCCCCCATGGACCGTTCCCTCCGTATGACAGTGGGACACAGGAAATGGCTCCAACATCTGTTTCCTTTTGTTAGGAAAGGAAGGATTTTTTTATGGGTGAACTGGAATGTGTACGTGTTCAGTGCACAGCACAGAATCGCTTATGGAGAGCCGTGTTCAGTTTGAAAAATTTCAAAACTCACAAAAAATGCCAGTCACAAAGGACAGACGATCCCCTTGCTGAAGATTTTCAGAAATGATAATTGACTGGGTTATATTTGGTAACATCTGCTTTGAATTAGATTTTATTAGCCTATGAACCCATCCGGTTTTTATGAGTGGGCTTGAAATGACCTCTCTGGATTGGTGTAGAGCAGGTATGGGATTTCACCTACTACCCAGCAATGGGGGTCTGTCTCTGTGCTCACTGCTTATCAGAATTGGGAATTTTGTATTTTAAATGAGCTCTGAGTTGAGAAATATAATACTATTATAGATGGAGGAAAAAGTCAGTCCAAATACTGGCCAGCCACATAAACGTGAGGGTGACAGGGTCAGACTTACTGTGGCAGCCAGCTAACAGACCAAACAACCCCTTGGTCGCTTCTGTTGGATTTGCTCACAGCACTGATTGATAGGAGGCTAAAATTACTGGTGATTGCATTAGTACCTGGCCTGATTTCAGATTAGGTTGTGGCAGACGGTCTCCTTTCAGTCCTCCTTATTACGCTTTATGGTATTAAGGTGCAGCGGGTGGGGGATCGGAGCCCGGTTTAGATGACTGTTCGCGCGTCTGCCCCCGATTCCCCCTAGATTCTCGCAGCTCCAAGTCTACTGCTGTAATGTCAGAGAGGTACTTCAGGGAGTCTGCATGTTTGGATGACATGCAGCTCAGCAGGTTAAGTTTCTGGGTCAGTGTCCTGAAGGTTGTGGGTTCAAATCCTTTACCCGGTAGAGTAAGCATATGAAACAGAGCAAGCGCATAATACTGATCCAGGGGTCCTGGATTCTGGCTGACTCCAAAACTTAATCTCACCTCTATATATACACGCGCATCATTTTTGCATATACAAAGAACTCTTGTTTTGAAATGTTTAAAATGTCTACCACCTTTTGCGGGGCCACTTCTAATCTAAAATGATTGTATTACAAAGTGAGAGTTCCTGTCTAATAACATCTTTTAATGGTAAGAGGATGAGGCTGTCCAGTGTTACAGCACCATCTCCTGGATATGTAGGGAATTACAGCTGAAGGTACTTCTTTCCATATATATTTTAAACATTGTGATTATGCGGAGGGTTAACCTGCTGTTTTGCATCCCTGTCCCAGCCCCCGGGGTTGGCATGGATGACCAAGCCCTGCAGGCCGCCGCCTCCGGTCAGGGCCTGACTCCTGGCAAGAACAGCCGGGACCCTGCCCTGGAGCTCTCCTCGGACTCTAAGGTGAGGGATTTGTGGCCATCACCTCTATCTTACCGGTTCCTCCCCGGAGGTCTGGACCAGCAGCCAACACGTCGACAGCGGCAGGATGGGATATCGTCATCTGTTTTAGCTCTGACAGCGTGACGGATATTCTGTATAACTGTTACTGCTGAGTAACAGTGAAGCAAGGCTTCACTGTCAAGCTGGTTTAATATATAAACGAGCATTATTGATGAGAGCAGCGAAAGCAGGGACTGTTTGACCTAGCAAGGCATTCATGACTCAGCTGTGCCTCCCGCCAGCACCCTCCTGGATAGCTGGGTGTTCGCCTGGCCTCCTGCCTCCGGCTGCATCGACCACATTCACGGTCAGATCACTCAGCAAGTGGGATTAACCCAACCCACTCAAATGGAAAGTTCTGGATTGCATGTTAGCCCATCGCCTTAGCTTTGGAGGTATAGCGTGAGCTACGGGTGTGTTTTAAAGGCTGCATGAGCTCCTGATAGCACCCCCACTCCCTCCCTCGAGACCCTGTAGGAGTGCACCCCCCCTCCCGACAGTCTGTTGGCTTCCTTTCTTTTCTCTCCCTCCCTCTCTTTGACCTCAGGTGTTTCACTGACTAACAGTGTTGCTCTCTTCTTTACATTTGTTTCTCTCTTTCTCTCTCTCTCTCTTTCTCTCTCTGCTGTGCCACTGACCTGAGGTGTTTCGCTGACTAACGGTGTGTGTGTGTCTCTCTCTCTCTCTCCTCCTTCACACTCGTTCACACTCTTTTTCGTTTGCCATGTACATCTCTATCTCCCTTGGTATTTTTTTTATTTTATTTTTTTGGGTTTCTCGTCTGCCTGGATTTCACTGTGGCTCATTTTCTCACCCCTCAGTCTATCTTCATGTTCCCCCTCTCCCCCTCCTCCTCCTCCATCTCATCCCTCCCGCTCAACCTGGACACCATCTCCGAGCTGGACGTCCCTTCCGACATCTCGGAGGACGACTCCCTGCCCTGGGCAGATGAGCTCGAAGGGGAATGCCTGGGCACTTGTCCCGGGTACTTTGTCGAGCATGCCGAAGACTTGGACATGCCCGGGCATGCCGGCCCTGTTGGCCCCGCTCCCTTGGAGGACAGTTTCCCCGAGGAGGCGGAGCCTGTGCCCCCCGCAGAGGCCCCTCCCATCCCAGGTTTCTCTGTCCTGGGCCTGCGGCTGTCCTCGCTCCTGGAGGAGGACTTCTCGGGCTTACCCGAGGCCTGCCTCTCCCTGGTGCCCGCGGGCCTGCGCCCTTACCTGCTGCCTGGCTCGCCCTCATTGCTGCCCTCGCTGCTGTTGGCCTTCGCTGTGCTGCTGTCCGCCTCGCAGTCATTGCCCCTGTCCCTGGGCCTGGCCCTACCACTCGCCCTGTCCCTCTGCTACCTGGAGCCCAAGGGTCCTGAGATGCCCGTGTATCACGCGGTGCCCCGCCACACCACGGCGGTCCTGCAGGAGGACGTGTGCGATCCTGCTGCCTGACCCCCTGCCCCCACCCGGCCCCCCTCACTTCTCCCCCTCTCTCTCCCT
>JAAGVU020000005.1:307212-318212 GCA_011763525.2 Mormyrus iriodes | reverse complement strand
CGCTGTGCGCTGGGGTTCCAGCCCCTTTTTGGGGTTTTTGGCGCTTTTAACGCGGGTTCCGTTTTTTTCGCCCGCCCCCTTTCGGGTTCCCCCCCCCCCCCCGTTTCAAATAAAGATTTGTTTATTCTCCGCCTGCTCACTTGTGGTTGGATTTTAACTCCCTCTTCCTCCGTCGCATACTGGCACTGCCTCCATTTCCCTTGTGGTTGGATTTGTTCTATACAAGCAGCCTGTACTTGCTGTGCTCTTAATTAGGCTTCATTTGTGTTCCAGATAAACTTCAAGTTGACTTCCTTTTATGAGACGCCATCCTGAATTTCTGGAAAGGCCTTAAACTTTCCCCTAAGATAACTGGTAAAGGGGCCCTGCTGGCTGAGCACACCTGCACACAGGCAATATGTGCGCCATGTATCTAACACCTGCCCACTGTTGATCTGTATTTACTGACTGTCTTTTGATTGATTGCCCTTTTAGATTATATGATTTTACAAAGACTTTCTACTAATTTTTCCCAAAATCCCAGTTAAGCCAATCAGGGATGCCATATTTTGGAAGCTTTTAAATAATATTTTATTTGAGATTTATAAAGAAACTTGATGGTAGAATCTGTATTTTCTAAGCGAAATCTTTTAATCCAGTCCCATCTGATTTCATGGTTCCCGTTAGCCTAATGCTAAATCTGCCTGCATCTTCTGGTCTGCAAGGCAGACATGGAGATGAGGCTTGTTTGCATCTTGTCTCTGTAGTCCAGATCCAAAGATGAGCAGGGATGGCTGTTTCCATTCTGCTGGGTGTCTGGAGCTCAAAGCTCTTTTGGAACCCCTGATTGGTTCATAAGCTGGCGAGGTCTGCTTCCACTGGGTGCGGAGCCAGCCGCCACTCTTCTATCTTCCCCGTCGCTCTGTCTGCTCCTCCCACATCCCACAGGACCCCCCCCCCCCCAGGGGTTTGGGGGCAGGGGTCCCTCTCAAGTTCCTGTCCAACCTCCGCCCCTGCGCCCTGCCGTGGTTGGCGCCGATCCGTAGCAGAGCCTGAGCGCTGTGTCACGGGGATGGTGCACCTCAGCCAGCTCTGCATCCACTGTGGGGGGCAGCGGATGATGAGATTAGAAGGTGACCTTGTGGGAGGCTTTCAGAAGGTCCCCAGCTGACCTTGGTTGGGTTCAGCTTTCACTTCCGCCCCAAATGAAAGCAGTAATAACGTCAGTAATGGTAGGGAAGGCTAACCAAGTATGTGATCCTGTTCTGTCATACCGGTTTTACTGCTACGATACTTAGTATTAAAACAACAATGTCAACATCTGAATATGCTCATTTTATCAGACATGACTTTTTTTTTCTTTTTTTTTTTGCCTTGCACTTTTGTCTAAAGCAACATTATTATTTTTTTGAGAGTGGTGTCAGATGGTCACTGGAGCAATTGGGGCCAGGCTCAGGGCTCCACAAGTGAAACCACTCTGGCGAGCCTGGGATCTGACCCAACAACCTTCTGATCATATACAATATCCTCCCCCACTGAGCTGCACACTGCCCCAGACTTGCGTCACGTTATATCACGTTATATCACGTTGCATTTCATTTACGTGCACTGATGCAAAATGGCAGCTGATTAACTTCCCAGCTGCTCAGCCGCAATGATACGTCAGACCTGGAGAAAATATAGTCCGCTAACTGCAAGATTATGTTTAACGGAGCGGCGCCGGAGGGTGGGCAGGGCTGGAGGCATACCTTCCGCAAGCTTCCATCGTAGATGGGCAATGATCAGGAGCAGGAGCAGGGAGACTGGGAGGAAGATTCCAAGCAGGAGGAACCAGCCGGGGACCTCCTTGAGGAACAGAGCCACGCTGGCCATTCTGTAGCGAACTCCAAGCCAGCGGGCCACACAAATAGCCAGCTTCATCTGGACTTTGTGCTTCTAAACAAATCTTTGATTGCAAAGAGGCTTCTCAGCAGGCAGGTTAATGGTTCACTCCACCCATTCCCGGGGTCCAAAGGCCCAGATTAACTCTCAGCAGGCTAACTGATGTGTTTGCTGACCTTGCAGGAAATTGAGTGATACGTTTAGAAGATTTAATGTATTAAAACCACGGATGTGATTTTGCTATATTTGCAAAATCCACTCCCCCCACTTCTGGGTTAAATTTGTCTGTCTTCTCAGTCATCCAATTACAGCTTAAGTATGACTGACAGACTGCTGCTTATGGCACCTCTTTGGCCTTTTCTGATTGGTTAACAGGCGTGGTTACCAGGTGCTCATTAAAATGGCCAGAACAGACTAAATGAGGCATCTTTCACTTTTCATTTAACACACTCGCATACTGTGACAGTTCTTCACCTTAATCAATCTCAGAAGATGGATAATGAATCGTAATTTTTGAAGAGAAAGGGTCCCATACCTGTCCTGACAACATCGGATGTTATGTTGTGTAATTCAGATGTTCGTACGAGTTTTGAGTACAGGATGAGGGAAATGTCACCTGTCTAATAATTTATAATGGTACATAATTTTTTTTAAAAAGCAGAGCTTCTGTGTTTAGAATACACCTTCAGTCTGAGGACCTCGAGGGTGTCTTAATTCTGCCGGATGCTGTTCCGCACAACCTCAAATGGACAGCAAGGCGGTGGATAATCAGTGAAATATGTGACATGCAGCTAATGCACCTACTCTGTGTTCCCAAGGATATTACAACATAAAATAGGAAAAAGATGCATAAAATAGCACTTCCTTTGCCTGCTGTCAGTGAGAAATCGCACTGATGAAAAATAACTGAGTGTCTTCATCCGTGGGATACGCTCCAAGGTCGCTGAGTGATGCTAGCCACATCTCAGATCAGTGCTGTAGCGGGTGGGCTGCTTTGGGGTGTGATACGTGATGTCTGTAAGCACTGTTGGACCATGTAGCCAAGTGCACATGTGCAATAACAGGTTCCCCTTGACAGCAAGCAAGGTGCGTTCTCTGGCCTGGTCCCAAATGCCGCAGCTCGCTCTCAGATGCGTTTCAGACTCTCAGGATGCCAGTTTCTTCCTGCCATTCACATTAGCAACATTAGCACATTAGCATGTCCTCATCCAGCATCTCTTAAGAACTTTCTGGAATCGCCTCTTTTTTTTGAGCAGGTTAAAAACGTTCTGTTTTTTCCATTTAAATAATTCTTCACTTTATTACAAATTTCATACCTTTGGCAGCCCATTAAGCATTTGAGGTCAATATGACAAACTGTAAACTTACAGCCATGGAAAAAATTGAGACCTCTCTATATTCTGTAAGAATCTGCATTGCTAAATCCTGGTTTAATCGTGGTTCTGCTGGCAGAGGCTACTCTGAGCGGCAGGCTGCTTCCAGGCTCAAAATTTCTAAGCCAGCAGCACACAAGAATAAAGTGAAGCACGAGATCCTGGGAAGGACCAGAAACCAGCCAGGTAAAGGGTTGAAGTGACTTTCTAATGGCAGAGGTGACCATTAATTTATCTGTCAGTTTCTCATGAATCGGAGGATGACCTCAAGTGACCTTCAGAAGGAATGGGAAACATTAAGTGCAGGAGTGAAGTGCACTGCTAGGACAGTTTGTGTCAGGCTCCTAGAAGCAGGACTGAAGTCACATAAAGCAAGGAAGAAGCCCTTCATTAATGAGAAACAGAGAAGAACCAGGCTGCAGTTTGCAAAAAAATCCATATTATTCACAGACGCACACCCATACATTGAGAAATGAGTGAAACAAAAAATTGTGCTGCAGTCTCTTAATCTCTTTCTGCAGCTGTATATGCTCTCTGTTGTGTTTTAGCAATGTCCCTAATTATCTTAAATTATCTTAATCTGTCATTCAATTTTGCTGTGTGAATTTGTGGACTGGTTCCCCCAGCTTCAGGGGCAAGCTTCAGACAGCATACCACCCTGGGATGGATGGATGGATGGAAAATGTATTGAAGCGGTCAACCACTTACAACGGAGAGTCCTGTACGCAATTATTTCAGCAAACCTTTTTAGGAAAAAATGCACACGTTGTCTGTTTTCAGTCTTTTTTTGTAGGCTTTTCGTTAGTATGTAGGAGGTCTGAGTAGGAGCTACTGGTTTATTTCTGAGAGAACCCCTCCCGTGTTTCGTCTGGTCTTGTTTACTTATCAGGCGCATTTGCATACTGTGCATTAGATTGTCCAATCAGACTCCTGATCTCCGCCTTTTTGTGAGCAATAGCAACCTTTGGAAACAGCAGCTCTCTCCCCAGTCATTGACGTTATAAAATGTTGACTTTGAGTGGCAGAGATTTTTGAACTAATGAGTTGTTTCCTTTTAATCTTCATCTGGATGTGCTTGTCAGGCATTGTTCGTTCATTAAATAATGCTGATTTATTCTTAATAATTTGACTGCATATTTCATCCAGTTGTTTCGATGCATGACCATGTTATTTTGCTAAACGAAAACTGTGATCTGTTTAAAAGACAGATATTTTTTAATCGTCATTATATTTTGTTGATTAGATGCAGGGAATACGGTGCCAACAACTAAGGAAAGACTGTGAGCTCCCTTTCTATCTGCCGGAGCGATATGAAACTGCACTGCCCAACAAATAATGAGGCTACTCTGCACAAAAGGAGTGTTTCACAGATGGAGTGGAATCAATGTTTACAGCGTGAGTGGGAGGTCACGTGACTTCAGAACTGTTCTCCGTAGAGGTAAGCGTGAACCATGTGTTTGGTGTCCGCTTTTGGTACCTCTGTGGGGGACGAGTACATACTGTTCATCATGTTCTCTTTCAGCTTCACAATCAAGCCCCGGGATGCTCTTCCCTCCATTTTTATGGACAGGGAAAAAAACACACACACAGGTATACATTGTAGTGAAATGAAAGCCATTGTTGAATACTGATTGAAACAGGGAGAGATATTTCCATGTACTTTTAATTCGGCCTGTTTACATGCTGTCCTCCATTACATCGGGGATCTTCTGAGCCACGGCAGCTTTCAGCTGAATTTGGAAGTTTGTAAGTGCGGCTCCAGGGGCCCTGGAGAGCCACTCTTTCCAGCACTCAACACACAGTGTAATCGGCAGGTAATTAAAGTCCCTCTTTCTCAGGTTATCCTACACACAAGCGTACTTTGAGAGAATTAGTCACGCTCGCCTGCATCACTGTCCTGGTCATTTTGAAAATGTATGATGCACTGCCGAACACAAGGAAGACTATCATTATATTTTAATTACTATATAAAGTCATAATCTGGGAGGTTTGCGATTCTTTGGCAGAGGTCTATAATGGGTGAGGGGGGCTATTCTCTTATCCCCCGACTAACCAGAAAACCTCCTGGCAGTCCACTAACCATTTTTCCTGCCACCCAGATCACCCTGCGTTAGCTACATTCTGTCATGTATATTGAGCCATTGTTTTACATATTTTCCTTCTATACAGAATTAAAAAAGCCCCATTCTGAAATCCACACGCTCTCACACTGTAAGTACAACTTAGAGATGAAATTCACCTGAAATGTGGAAGGATGTTTTCCTGTAGATAGGGACACAAAGACTCCTCCTGTACAGCAGGGGCCACATCCATCCCTGCACAGATACAGCCCTGCTCATTTGTAATGATCAGCGGTACATTTAAGGTCTTTTACAGTAGCCAGATCTCTAGGCTGTTCCAGTGTCTCCATAGCAACATTCAAGCCCAATGTACACTGTAGTACAATATATTTCATCCTGGGAGAGTAATAGTTGCCACAGGTACTGTTGCTATACTATGGCCTATGGTGATCAAAACGTCATTCTTTTGCCCTGCAAGCCAGTGGGGCAGTTTTGGCTCTAGGATCACTGCCTGTCAAAATACATTTGCTCCTGTGCCTGAACTCCCCATTCTTGTTCTGCTCCTGGTGTCGAATGCTGAACGGGCTAAGCTATTCTTAGAATGTGTCAATGCAGGCACTTTGTAACACCCTTGTAAGACACTTACTACTCAACGCTTTTAGCTTCCAGTGAGCTGAAGCCTCGGCGCTCCGAAACACTTCCTCATATATGAGGACCATCGAAAGGTGCTTTTAAGGTTCTGAACTGAGACTGCAGCACCAAACTCTCCGAGTGAATGGTTTGTGTGAGAAAGTCATATTAAAGATGAAAATCTGCTTTTCTTTAATATCATCATGACGGTTTAACCTTTCAAACAATGAAACATCTCAGATTACACGGGTGGTGCAATGATTATATTTGGGTGGTGTAACTGTGCCAGTAAGATAAGTAATGAGTATGAGTGTCGCATAGCATGTGTGAGCCTGCAGGTGGCAGCGTTACGGCCCTGGGCAGCATTTGGTCAGGTTTCACCTGCATTCGGCTCACGGGTATCGCGGCCAGTGAAACTCAGCTGCCGCTTTTCAGGCAGGCGATCTCACTGGGGTTTTAGAGGATTGGTTGAATGGACAGGGAGGATGTGTTGGAGAAGAGCTGGAGAAAGCCAGGAGGGCGGATGCCCTGCACCGTCGGTTTGTCCTCATTTTTGTTCACTTTCTTTGTGTTCGTTTTGTAGATTCATGAAAGCATTAGCTGTGTGGCTCAGCGGGTTGGGCCTCTGTGCCTGCGATTATGAGACCATCTTACGCTCAGCAGAGTAGTCTCATCCCTGTTGAGTCCTTGATCAAGGCCTTTAACCTGCCAGATAAATGGCCTGACTCTGCAATGGGACCTCAGATACTGATCTCAGTGGTATGAGTGTGTATATATATTGTACAGTACTGTGTCTTAGGCAGGCAAAGAAAATTATGTTTAAATGATCTTCATGTTGGTGTAAAACCATGGTTTTAAGTCTGTCAGTGTAAGTGTGTCAGCTTAGCCATTTGAAAACGTCTCCTAAAGTCACCCCAGTATTTGCAGCAACCATCCAGTACACCATGTATTTTTTGACTCGAACACTAGCACACCTCATATAGCTAATCAGTACCTCACTGACATTTAGAATTAATATGATTAATTATTTGAACTGATGGTGAAATTTAATAAATATATGGAACGGCTGAGGTGCCCCTGAGGAGAGGTTTGGGAACTGAAGCGGTGATTATCTTACCATCCAGCAAGATACCATTAACTTTTTGAAGAACAGAAATTCTTGTTCGTTTTTATTGTGCGACTGTTAATTTGCATATATTCTAATGTCAAATTATGCTTTTTGTACTAAGCACATAAATACTTACTACCCTGATAAATAGCTTTAAATATTTGTCTAAGTCTTTTGCACAGTATTGTATATATGTGTGTCTGTTTCAGAGGAGAGCATGATGGGATATGTGGAAAGAAGCATTGCAATCTACCTGTACTTGTGCAAATGACAGAAGAATGTCTGCATTGCATTTTTGTACAGTAAAATGCTTCTAATGTTTGATTCCTGCATTCACACACACTGTTACGTGCAAACAGAAATATTATTCTCTGGAGATCATTTGCTTAGCAGTAGCCCAAGAAATATAAATCTTTTCATTCTATGCCAACATAGCAATATTCCTCTGGAATATTAGGAAATTAGATTTCTGGCAGTATCTTGTTTTTTTTGGGTTTTTTTTTTTCTTGTCAACAATATGCATAATGTAAGAACTCTAATGAGTGTACAGTACATCATATCTTTATGAATAACTAAGGCTCGCATAAACGCTCCCATTATTAGATTGTCATTTATTTATTTATTTCTCTGTATTTGTCAGTGGTAAAACCCTGTCATTATTTAGAGTTCCGCAATAAGCTCTTGTTTTGCCGTGATGTCGTACGCCCGTACGTAAGCATGTTCCTTTCCCTGTTTATGAAGATGTAGCTTTCCCGAAGAATCTGGATCTTCCTTTGATATTCATCACGGACAGCTGCCTTTGTATCACATTGGAAAGGAGAGAGCACCAAGATAGCAGGCACACACTGAGTCTACACGCCGTTTGATGCGTAAACCATCTCTCCTATTCTCCCACGTGTCGGACGTCTATGGTCGAGTAATCCTCACGCTCCGAACAGGACCGTTTTGGCTGGAAGTATAAAACTCTTCCCCAAGGTTTAACACTAGAGTCCCTTAATGTGATTTCTTCTTTAACGAGCGTTTTCTGTCGCTGAGTCATGTTTTACGCTTAATTTCGTGTCCCTGATCTTTGTTTTCATATAATTGTATATATATTCATATATTTGTTGATCCGTCGTTAATGCATAATGGGAAATCTGGGCGGCTTGCTGTTTTCTGTAGGTCTCATGTCTGTTGTTTGACAGCCTCCAGCTGGTGTTTGTTAATGAGGAGCTCAGTTCAGCTCGAGTGTCAAAACTCGAGTGAAATGCTACAGTTTGCAACTAAATTTATCAGGGGATGCTGACGGCTAAAGTCTCGGCTAGCCCCTCCTCGTTTGTCATGCTTGGAAAAACCGCTCCTTTGATCGTCCAGCAGAGGAGGAAGCTGCTCAGGGTGAATGGGAAAAGCTGTCTCGGGTTTACTGAGTCACCGATTGATTTTCTTACAGGTATCGAGTTTTACCCTCAGCCATGTTTATAATTTACCCATTTCAAATCCATCTGGCTTGGAGAGTACATCCGATTTTGCAATGCGATGGAATAAGGAAGCTATGACCTTTGAAGTTCTCATGGACAGATATCTGGAGAGCAGGGTGATTTCATATTATGTCAATTAGCAAAGCAATCTTTGGTGCCCAACCAGACCTGGTCAATCTATAGTGACTCATCAGAGTGTCTTATTTATTGAAGAAATGTATAGAAACTGTTACCCAAAAGTCCTTGGGGGAGGGTACCATCAGCTCCTGGTATAATGACCAATATGTTGATTAAGATTAAGAGGGACTTTATTGATCTCTGAGAATATTCTGTTGCCTACAGCAATGAGAGAAGTGCACAAATGAAGACGTAATGCAAAACAGACAAGCTGCAAAGACAGCACACACAGTGCAAAGTAAACCTCGTTTAAAGACAGCGCACAGTGCAAACAAAGTAAACAGTGCAAAGACAGCACACACAGTGCAAAGTAAACATCGTTTAAAGACAGCGCACAGTGCAAACAAAATAAACAGTGCAGGGACAGCACGCACAGTGCAAACAAAGTAAACACAGTGCAAAGACACCACACGCAATGCAAACAAAGTAAACACAGTGTAAAGACAGCACACACAGTGCAAACAAAGTAAACACAGTGCAAGGACAGCACACACAATGCAAACAAAGTAAACAGAGTTGAAAAACAGCACACACAGTGCAAACAAAGTAAACAGTGCAAAGACAGCACACAGTGCAAGGACAGCATACACAGTGCAAACAAAGTAAACAGTGCAGGGACAGCACGCAGAGTGAAAACAAAGTAAACACAGTGCAAGGACAGCACACACAGTGCAAACAAAGTAAACACAGTGCAAAGACAGCACACGAAATGCAAACAAAGTAAACAGTTGAAAGACAGCACACACAGTGCAAACAAAGTAAACGGTGCAAAGACAGCACACACAGTGCAAACAAAGTAAACAGTGCAGGGACAGCACGCACAGTGCAAACAAAGTAAACACAGTGCAAAGACAGCACCCGCAATGCAAACAAAGTAAACAGTTGAAAGACAGCACACACAGTGCAAACAAAGTAAACAGTGCAAAGACAGCACACACAGTGCAAACAAAGTAAACAGTGCAAAGACAGCAAACAAAGTAAACACAGTGCAAAGACAGCACATAGTGCAAACAAAGTAAACAGTTGAAAGACAGCACACACAGTGCAAACAAAGTAAACAGTGCAAAGACAGCACACACAGTGCAAACAAAGTAAACAGTGCAAAGACAGCAAACAAAGTAAACAGTGCAAAGACAGCACATAGTGCAAACAAAGTAAACAGTGCAAAGACAGCACATGCAATGCAAACAAAGTAAACAGTTGAAAGACAGCACACAGTGCAAAGACAGCACGCACAGTGCAAACAAAGTAAACAGTGTAAAGACAGCACACACAGTGCAAACAAAGTAAACACAGTGCAAAGACAGCACACACAGCGCAAACAAAGTAAAAACAATGCAAGGACAGCACACACAGTGCAAACAAAGTAAACACAGTGCAAAGACAGCACACACAGCGCAAACAAAGTAAAAACAATGCAAGGACAGCACACACAGTGCAAACAAGTAAACAGTGCAAAGACAGCATACACAGTGCAAACAAAGTAAACAGAGTTGAAAAACAACATACACAGTGCAAACAAAGTAAACGGTGCAAAGACAGCACACAGTGCAAGGACAGCATACACAGTGCAAACAAAGTAAACAGTGCAGGGACAGCACGCAGAGTGCAAACAAAGTAAACACAGTGCAAGGACAGCACACACAGTGCAAACAAAGTAAACACTGTGCAAAGACAGCACACGCAATGCAAACAAAGTAAACAGAGTTGAAAAACAGCACACAGTGCAAGGACAGCATACACAGTGCAAACAAAGTAAACAGTGCAGGGACAGCACGCAGAGTGCAAACAAAGTAAACACAGTGCAAGGACAGCACACACAGTGCAAACAAAGTAAACACAGTGCAAACACAGCACACGAAATGCAAACAAAGTAAACAGTGGAAAGACAGCACACACAGTGCAAACAAAGTAAACAGTGCAAAGACAGCAAACAAAGTAAACACAGTGCAAAGACAGCACACAGTGCAAACAAAGTAAACAGTGCAAAGACAGCACATGCAATGCAAACAAAGTAAACAGTTGAAAGACAGCACACACAGTGCAAAGACAGCACGCACAGTGCAAACAAAGTAAACAGTGCGAAGACAGCACACACAGTGCAACAAAGTAATCATAGTGCAAATGGACTTAAGAAAATACATGGTACACAAATAATATATTCTAGAATACAGAATAAAGTGATCCTAAAAATAAAGTGAATAAATATTTAAAGATAAGAATAATACATTTTCCGCAATTAAATTACAGTGATCCCACGTCTATCGCGGAGGTTGCGTTCCAGAACCCCCCGCGAAAGGTGAAAATCCGCGAAGTAAAAACCATATGTTTATAT
>JAAGVU020000005.1:281323-307061 GCA_011763525.2 Mormyrus iriodes | reverse complement strand
ACACCTGTGGCAATGGGTCTGAATGAAACAGCTGAATTCAGTGATTAAGAGGTGTGTACCAATACTTGTGTCCATATGGTGCGCATGTATATGTATGTGTGTGTATACACACACACACACACACACACACACATACATATATATATATATATGAGAGAGATCACCCTGGATTGCCATGGAAGATTAAACAAAGAAGCAATCACAAAAACATTTAAAGTTGAATAAAACGTTATGCAAACTGTCGTGCCACTTTCTTGTCTCTCTATAGAGAGTTTGTAACATTTCTTCAGTGAGGAATGAAAACTTCAAGCTCACCAGGAACAATGGCCGAGTTTCTCTGAGTGTGTTGTGGAAAAAAAGATACGCTGACAATGGTACACCGTGTATCCCTCAATGCCCTAGTAAACCATAGACCCAGAGGCAGCAAGGCTTCTGGGTAATGTGATAAAATGTCACAACAAACGTCATTTTATTCTGCTGTAATAATTCATTCTTTGCATTCAACTGTGCTACATACTAATAATGGGGCTTCTGTAAAATATGCATTCAGCACAAGGCAAATAATCTGGATGAATGACTCCGGCGTGGCCTAACATCTCATGTGCCAGCATCTGTCACGACTGAACTGAATCTCCCAACAGCAGATCACACACAGCTGCTCATAGCTGATAAAACTGTAACAAGAATCAAAGTCTGGGAGTCACCTTTACTAGTTAAACCCTTTATAAGTTAGGTGTTGTTAGACTAGCTGGTTAAAAAGAGACCCGTCACTATGCATGTGTGTGTTTTCCTTTGCGTATATCGAAGTAACGACACATTGCAGACAATTTAGTGATCGTATTCCTTGTAATTTCTTATCTTATGACTAATGTGCACTCTGACACTGAAATGGCATCTATGGTGTGAAGGATCACCCGGACTTGGACTCCCGCGCATCACCTAGTAATCGCTGCTTTCGGGCTGGGCGCCAGGAGTGGGCTAAGTGTGAAATCGAAGGACAGGACTTTTGAAAGAATGCGCTCAATGAGTGTTTCAGCTTTTGTTCATATTGTCATGACTTGGCAAATCTGACAGTAAAATCGGCTATTTAATCAGTAGCCTTGTTATCAGTTTACCCCGCGTTCCTTGAATCTGTATAAGAGGATATATGTTGGCCTCTATCTCCCCCCTCCCCCCGGATGTGCCTCAAACACAGGTAAAGGGCGCCGATGTACAGCTGTGAGCCCACGTTCCATCAACAAGCATAGCTGGGCTGAACATTCCGGTTCCTCAGGTCCTCATTAGTAACCGCCGTGTCTAAATTTGTATCCGCTTTTTCGTGTCAGAGACCCGAAAAACCAGCCGACACAGAGAGAAGGAAAGAGGTGGCGTATCTAGAAGGGATTCACAGGAAGTGGAACTGGTGAGGAGGAGTTTAATGAAGGGGAAGCACTTACACAACGGATTAGTCAGAGTGTGGCTCAGCGCGCACCCGTCCTGTAGTACTACGCAGTGCCTTACATACCTGGCTAATCGGCAGTTAACATCCGCTCATCGGGTTCTGCATCCCTGCCAGAAATGAGAAACGCTCCCACAAACCTGTTTGCAAATATTTGGGGTCGCTCTGCACAACAATTCTCACGAGACAAACGAAGAGAAATGCTGAGATCGAACCGCTTAAACAATGAAAAGGTGCTCTTCCCAGTAACTATGGAAACTGCACAACAAAAAAGAAACAAATTGTATATACCGGCTGTTAGCTAAACTATGGTACCTTTTTTCATAAAGAATCTTTTAATGGAAAAAAGACAGGAATCTGCAGGGAAGGAGGGCCGTGTGGTATCGCATGTGTGTACAGCAAAAATGTTCTTGTCTATGCCAAGCTGACTTTTACAATATCCCATTAATAAAGGATGGCTCTTTAAACAGTGTGTGTCCACAACACAAATCGGAAAAAAATTGCTTTTTTCCAGTCACTTGCAGAAGTGTTGAGCCATTTCTGAGAAGTTCATACAGAATAAATTCATGCCCAAGTCTCAGAGATATTTAACGCATCTGGGAATCAGGCTGACAAGATTTTTCTCTAAAGGTTCAATACTGGTATTGTTTCTATCGATCCGTACCAATATCTAAATGCAGCCATGGAAATAATTAAGAGACTGCAGCACAATTTTTTTGTTTCACTCATTTCTCAATGTATGGGTGTGCGTCTGTGAATAATATGGATTTTTTTGCAAACTGCAGCCTGGTTCTTCTCTGTTTCTTATTCATGAAGGGCTTCTTCCTTTATGGGACTTCAGTTCTGCTTCTAGAAGCCTGATATGAACTGTCCTAGCAGTGCACTTCACACCTGCACTTAATGTTTACCTGCTGGATAAATTAACGGTCATCTCTGCCATTAGAAAGTCGCTTTCACCCTTTACATGGCTGGTTTCTGGTCATTCCCAGTGTCTACTGCTTCACTTTGTTCTCATGTACTGCTGGCTTAGAAATTTTGAGCCTGGAAGCAGCCTGCTGCTCAGCGTAGCCGTCTGCCAGCAGAACCACGATTAAACCAGGATTTTAAAATGCAGATTTGTTTAAAAACATAGTGGTCTCTTAGTTTGTTCCGTGGCTATATGTACATTCAGTCCATTTGTTTGGTATTTCATTCTAATCACCGAAAACAGCCATTAAATTTAGACAATTTTTGGTTTTATTTTCCTGAAAATCCCAAACATGAGAAAGTTTTTCCTGGCACAAAGGCTAAGTCTCCATCTAACTGGGAAATGCTACATGCACGTGTGACCTAATTAAAAATGCATCAAAATAACCAATAAGAATTCCTGCTTATGTTTAAATCTCCCTGTGATGATACAAGCCCCCTCTGAGTGATGTGTCGGCCTTCCGTGAAAGACACACGTCTTCCCTGCTGATCCTTTTTCCGTTCGTGGTCTTTCATGCCATTCCTCTCCTTTATCTCTCCATCTGCCTGTTTCACTGCTTAACTGCAGGCAAAGAAAAGCTCTTCTACAAAAAATCCGTAGAAGCTCATTAGCTTCTTAGTGATTTATGCTGAATGTGTAGGGACACGATTCTTTTGGTGTGTTGCTTAAGTTGCATACAAGTTCTGCATTGTGTATTAGAGTATTTGCATGCCTACGCACTCCTTCGAGAGGACACTTGCTAGATGCCATAGATTTGATATCCCTGCCCACTCGGTGTGCTCCAGTGCTGTGCTACTGAGCGTGTGTGTGCACCTTTGGGCCGTAAATAACTTTTCAGATGCTGTCCCAGACTCGCGATGGCCTCTCTGTGACTGACTGACATGTTGCAGCTCTGAGAGCCTTGATCAGAACGTGGCAGTACAGTCGTCGGTATGATGTTGGTCATGGTCTTAGGTACTGTGATGATGTGATTACTGAGGCTTGTTTCCGCAGGACTTCACCGGCAAATGTGCGGGATGTGGAAATGCAAGGAAGGACACGTCATGTTATGTAACTAAGGGCTGCTTTCTTATTCAGCATCTGTGCTTTGGTCTCCGGTAGGTAAAGTATTTGTTTCTCATTTCCACATTTTTTTATTTTGATATTTATTCCTTTTCAAAATGTTCTGTGTTTTTGCACTTCTTATTTTGGAGCACGGAGGTTAACCGGAAGTAGAAACAGACAGACTCGCCAAAGCTTGCCTGATGAAGGGGGAGGTAATTTTCCCTGACAGCAACTGGGTATTGTTGGGGCACTGGGAGGGGAGTGGGGATACTGTGGGACGCGATGGCCTTCTCGCTGGCAGACTGGGACAGACATTGATACTGACAGCCTGTTTTTATTTCATTATTTTATCTCACCCAAGTAGCTGCTGTGCTGAGTGGATGCTTGCTTTCATGGCAGGCCAGTGGAGCGTTGGGGAGTTGTTTAGTATGCAAAGTGACATCGGGACAATCCACATGTATGCCTAAAGTAAGGAGGAGAGTATGGACAGTGATATAATATTACTCGCCACTTCGGTGAAGTGCATCCAGAGCTCTGCGAGTGTATATGTCAGCACGTTCGGTGTGTTTACCTCTGATCTTGATATAATACTGGTGATGTCACGCTAATGTAACTATTTATTCACACCATATATTTCTCAAGCCTCCAGTTTGGCGCCATCTGATCCTAACCTAACAAAACATCAATTGCACACAGTCACCCGGCTTGCAGCAGCGTCTAGAGAATGGATCCACATGTTGGACTCATCCAGAGCACAGGCATCTGACTGCACCAGCTGTGTCCCGGTCCAAATCTCCATCGACTGGATCCCCGGAACAACATTCACTCACCCCCAGCCAAAGTCATGCATCATCAAGGTATTTTATCGGTTTTAATAGCTTATTCATTTGTTTGCTGTTTGTAGAGGTGGTTTGGTAGTGCAGTGGTTAGCACTGTTGCCTCACGCCTTTAGGGTTTGGGTTTGAGTCTCCGGCATGGCTCCGTGTGTGGAGTTTACATATTCTTCCCCTGTCATCATGGGGTTTTCTCCAGGTACTCTGGAGTTACCAAATTGCCCATAGGTGTGCCCTGCAGTGGGTTGGTGCCCCACCCTGGGTTGAACCTTGTCTTGTCACCATAGCTTCTGAAATAGGCTGTGTGACCCTGCATAGAACAAGTGGGCAGGCAACTAGGTATTTGTACTCAAAGAAATTACCTTAATGTGTCTGGGGTTTTTTGTCTTTAAATCACTTGCTTGCTAAAAACGTACTGCGGGTATAAAATTTGTTTTGTCTGAGGGGAATTATCATTTTCTCCCCATGCTGGTGCAAGTGTTCTCCAGCATATGCTTCAGTATATCTGTCTTAATTGCCCATGGTGTCTGCATGTGTGTGTGCGTGCATGTGTGCGTGCGTGTGTGTGCGTGTGTGTGTGTGCGTGCATGTGTGTGTGCGTGTGTGTGTGTGTGTGCGTGCGCGCATGCGTGCGTGTGTGTGTGTGCGTGCGTGTGTGCGTGTGTGTGTGTGCGTGCGCGCATGCGTGCGTGTGTGTGTGTGTGTGTGTGTGTGTGCGTGCGTGCGTGTGTGTGCGTGCATGTGTGTGCGTGCGTGTGCGTGTGTGGGCTCTGTGTTGTACTGCCGGCCCAGGCGGTCTCCAGCCTTGTGGCATCCTCTTCCTAAGAGAATCTGCAGCCTTTCCGTAACCGTGCGCTGCTTAAGCAGGTATCAAAAATGGACAGGAATGTAACTGATCTCATATCAGATTTTTTTCTGCCTCCCTTATTATAAGGTGCTTGTGATACTCTTTAGGCAAAACCATGATAAGGTGCATTTGAGTAACCTCAATGAATTATGGGACGAAGTGCTTTTTTATAAAGCTGAAGGTGGCTACTTTCTCAGGTAATGGCAAGTAGGGAATGTGATGTGCTTTGATCTGCAGTGCATTTACCACCTTCTTTACTATTTGGCTATTTACTGGGTCAGATCAAAGCTTCATATGAATTAATTGGCTCCGTCCATTCATCCCTTTAACCAATTATCCTGCTCAGTGTCACATGGGGCCTGGAGCCTATCTGAGGCAGCATATGGCTCAGAGCTTTAGTACACCCCAGATGGGATGCCAGTCCTTAATTTTGTCATCCACAAAGAATTTTAAGTACATGCACGCTCATGTATTCCACAATAATATGTCGTAAATGCCAGTGCTGTACTGAGAAATTGTCTGTTTTTGTTCCAGAACATATGGTTTGGAAAGGGGCGGAATTTGACTGACATCTTTCATCGTGGTTCTTCAGGCCATACAAGTTCGAAACTTTATGCTTTCAGCCGGTGAGGCTGACTGCCGAGGCCGTTCAGACACCATGGTAACATGATAAACCCGCTTAATTAGCACATTTGAATATGGCACCCTCGGATTTAAATTTAAAACGTGATATCTGAGTGCCGAAGTGTACTAAGTGTACATCCTGGAAAAACACAAAAAAGAACGAGAGAGAATGACTTCTCGAGTTCATGTTGCTTCTCAGTGTGGAGTCGCATCAGACCTGTGAAATACTATCTGTCTCCGTACCTGCATATAGTGATACTGCAGAAGGCGATGCAAAACAAACACTACGGATTTAGCTTAGCCTTGGCACTCCTTGGCACTCCTTGGCACTCCGCACCACAATTCTCAGGGTAGGGGCTGTAGGCAGAGGATGAAATGGACTGTACACATTTAAGGCTGCTAAGGCTTTCTTTGAAGCTTGGGGTATCCTAACCAAAGGCGGTTGTTTCTCCTACCCTGAAACAGATGTCGAAGATCATTCCTCCACTTTCTCATCTTTTTTCTCTTTATTTAGTTCATTTTTCAGTGGATGACAGCAGGAATCCTTTTTTTTTTATTAATAAGCGTCAGGTTAGAAGCTTGGTGCTTGCTGGCTCTTTGCGTTTGGTGCCCAGTTTGAAAGGCTACTGGTTTCTGTGATGTCAGACGCTAGCTGTAGCAGGGACCCCCACTATGAGATTAGCGGGCAGAGGTGGCCTTTTCTCGGTACCACATCTTACGCGGCTCCAGCATTGCTCTAGAGGAAGCTCTTGATTTATCTCCCGTTAATATCATAGGAAAAAAAACAGTTGTCACTGTGCTTAATGAGAGATTTGTTATAATTGCTCATAAAGGGGTGGCTGGCCCCTTTAAGAGCCCCAGCCTTAGTGAAACAGGAATAACAATAACACTAATTGCCTCGCTGGCTTAACGAGCTGACATTTTTTTTCCCCAAGTGACGCAATTTTGAAACAGAAAGGTTCCCTTTGCCTACTCTGTTCATTAACGTCCCCTTTAGAAGTGGCGATGGGTGGCTTGAGAAATGGACACTGAAATAGTCATCGCTGGATCCTGCTGGCTCCGTCGCTGTAACCTCAGAGGTCAATTTTAATGACGGGAACTGCAGCACAGATTACTACCTATACCCAAACTGCAGGTGCTAATTATTTTTCAGCTGCTGGTGAAGAAACTGACTAACCCCTCAGTCAATACTCATGAGGTTTTTAAGCTTTATTTTTTAGTGTTTTTTAATGAGAAAATCGATTTTAAAAAGAAATGAATAGACAACTTCTTTACAATCAAGAGAGTACCCTAATAATGTTTTGAGTGAGATCTTTTTATCACATTTTTAAAATTTTATTTACTCTACAGCCATTTGAATAATTGGTAGTTTAATTTGCATTCTGTTATGGTTCTGTTAAGGCTTACAGTTGCAGGGATGATGGTGGATGTCCCACTCTTAAAGAGTCTTGAATAAAAGGTATTTTGGTACCTTTTCAGCAGGCACTCAAATCAAGCCCTTTTTAAAAGTACGGAACTACAAATGGACATTTTCTTCTCCATCAGCAGATGGGTTAGATTTTAACAGGATGATAAGTTTCTCATGGCTAACTGGAGGTGTGACTTCTTCTCGAAAGGCTACTGTTAATTTCCGCCATGAGATTCTAATATCTCGGGTTCAACTTCACTTGTCTAAAAAGTAAAGAGATGATCTTCATGTTGGGGTAAAACTATTACATTATACGTGTCAGAGTGTGTCAGCTTAGCCATTTCAAATCCTCATATAGGTAATCGATATTGCATTGACCTTTTTTTTTTTAACTAATTAAGTTAATTAATTAAGTGAGCTGGTGGTGAAATGTAACGCATACATGGAATGGCTGAGGTGCCCCTGAGGAGAAATTTGGGAACTGAAGCCGTGTTCATCTAGCCAATCTTTCATGAACTTTCAGTGAAAACCAATGACATGCATAGAAATATGAATATGGATTTGGATATGGGTTACTCGTCCTCTGCAACAGCACTTTCAGCGATTGGTGGAGACGTCTGATCAGGCAGGATGCCTGTCTAATGTTTTGATCTTTTTATGCTAATGTTGTCACGCTGGGGCGTGGGGTGAATGCGGGGTGGGGCTTTTAGATGGCAGCCTTGAGGCACCACGGCACACGATGGGCGCCAGGGTGACATTTCACTGCCATTTTCATTACTGGCCTTTTGGTGGTGACAGGGAGGTTCCTCCAACCACGCCGGCCCATTTTGAACGACAGATCACAAGCGACTCCTACCATTTAATATCTCCCAGGCAGAGGGTGGCGGACTCAGGCCGTGATTCCCATCAGATTCGGCCGTCCGCTGCCTGTTAGCCATCTGGGCTAACTGGCGGGGCTCAGCTTTGATTTGGCCTCCAAAATTGGTCACCCCTGCACCCGCTGCTTTTAACTGTGTGCAGTTAAGTGGTAACTGGCATCTATTTCTACCACATTTAAGGCCATATTTAATCTTGTTAACGTCATGACAAACAAAACAAACGCTGAGTAATTCACAGGAAGTGCACAGAGACTGGTACTGGGTAGGGATTTATGGCTTGTGGCTGATGCTGTCCTATCTTGGCACGAGGTCTTTGGATTTTTTGGGCAGGGGGTGGGTTTGGCGTGTTTGGCTGTGGAAGGCCTAGCAGGAATGTGCTTTTGGCTTTTTTGTTGAAACATTCACCCTTCATCCACATCTGTCATTTCTCCACACAAACCATGATGGTGGTCTGTTTGTGTCTTTAACTGTTTCTATCTTTAACTATTTAGGGTAATAAATTGCTTACATTTGTAAAAATGCAGATGAAATCTCACACCCCCCCCGATATATAGATAAAAACAACCACGGATAATTACCAATTAAACTCCAGTTCGGTTCGATGGAGTAGCCTGCCAATGTCAGAGTGTTTCTATGGAAACCGAGCATGCACTGGATGGAGGTCCTTGCCTGTTGCGTAACCTGGTATTTCAGAATCAATCTTTAATTTTCGAAGGCAACACAAACTGAAGGACTACAGACCGCACACTCCTCAAGTGGATGGCCAGTCCTGCACGGGCATGGCAGAGGCAATGTATTGGGGTCAGGAAACCTGTGAGGGGTGTTTTCTCAGAGGGAGGGGTCCTGGAGATTCCGAGAGTGAAACTGAATTGCTTGTCATTTTCATATCTCTTTAACATTACTGTAAGACACGAATACACAGTCTTGTAGTAAGCCTGGGAAAATGTTTACTAATAATTCGACTGACATTTGAATGAATTTTACAAAATTGTTTTGTTCAGATAAATCAAATAAATGAATAAAAACAGGCTGCCAAAGTGCTTATTGACTTGCATATTCAGAACACAACCTATAATTACTAAAACTGTAAACATTTCAAAACAATGGTCCAGGCTGCTCATACCAGCAAAAGACGTTTCTGTTTCGGTTTCTGTAGAGTGTCAACAATTAATACATTTTTGGACACATCAGCATCTACCTTCTTTTATGGTGATCAGTATTTGTCCTGCCCTAGCTGTCTGGTTTCCCATGAGATGTCTGTGTTTTTATGGTATATCAAACCCAGGAAATCCCTGCTGGGAATTATGCGGGAAGATAACAAGAAAATAAAATTATTAACAAAATACGGTTTGACCGAATTTTCCTTTAAATTGTGAATTTGAGCATATGTATGTATTATTATTATTAGCTTTATTACAACAGTTTTTTTTAATCGCTGGTGAGGGAAAATAAGAACCTCTCTGTATACAACATCTGCTTGTAGTGTATTCTTTACTGGGCGACACCCTTAAATAAAACAAGAAGCTGTCGCAAATGTATTTCTTTTCATGCTTTGCAGTAAATGTTATGTTCTGATGAGACTTTTAGTGGCTGTGAGCCATTCATGCTTCTGATCCAGCGCTTCCTGATCCTGAGCAGAAAGTGGGGTGCTGATGAAGACCCGGCATTCTGAAGTTTCCAAGGCTAAGATGATCTCCTCTGGATGTCTGTGGAGCCCTGGGCTGGGTCATTCACGTGACGCAGACCCGCGCAGACTCTGTCTGAAGCTGAGCTCGTGATATCTGGTCACACTGAGTCTGATAACCGGTGAATCATCCGGCCCCGTAGAGGACACCCGTTATTCTTCCCTAATTGATTTTTTTTCAGGATTGCTTTGGGATTCAATCTGTTGCTCCTTTGACAATCTGTGCTTTGCTCAACTGATAATTTGCCTACATTTACGCCCGTTGGTAAAAACAGATACCGGGAAATAATAACTGAAACAGTGCAGTCGGATTGGAGTGCAAATGTCAGCCTTTAAAAGGGTCATTCAGTTAAGTGCAGAGTATTCGGAGTGGCTTTACTCACCAGGTATGAAAAGTCAATACAAAGGAAAGTAAGCAGGGGGCATACTGTCCCTGAGATGTTTTTAATTACTTCTACATTGAATAAATTAAAATGAGGACTAGTGTTTTGCGTCCAATTAGAACAATTTCGAATGCTTGAGGAGCGCTTTAGTTACACATAAATGACATGAAAGGGATGGTGTAGAGAGAAGCGATTGCACTATAAAGTGAACTGTCTTATATGTCCACTTTATAGCCTGAGGGTCCTGCTCATCCACCCGCAGTATCAGGACTTTTCTGATTTTCTTTTTTCCTGCATGGTAACTGACCTGTTAAGACGTTTCTTTCGCAATGATGGCAGAGGCCCTGTGCTCACAACCGTTTGTCATTGTTTACAAAGAGGAAAGGGTATGCTGTCAGATTAATGCTTGTTTTGGTAGGTTTCCATCTGATGGTCCAACTAACAGAAGGAAGAACATTCTTAAGCGCAATAGGCTGGCATCCCATCCTCGGAGTAGCCCACCTTTGTGCCCTATGCTTCCCGGGATAGGCTCCAGGCCCCCCCCATAACTGAGATAAGTGGATGAAAGATGCTGGAATGGAGAACCTTCTTATCCTATCTGTAGTATTGCTCCTAATGCAGTGGTTCTCAATCCTGTTCCTGGTGCCCCCCCCCCCCCCCCCGCCATAATGTTTTCATTCCAACCCACACTGCTTTCAGCCTGTTATATTCATTATTAGCCTATTAAGGACCATATGAATCTGATTAAGGTAGGATTGGAATGAAAACATTCTGGCGAGGTGGGGGGTGCAAGAACAGGATTGAGAACTGTCCTATTGGCACATTAACCGATATATGGAATGAATACAGCTAGATGTTTTCAACTTTGCAGGACACCTATTGTCTTTGCATGACAGTTCTTTAAACATCCTTTAACCCCAAACATTGCTGTTTAACTAAGCGCACTGGTTTTCCGCCAACATGATGTCATGGATTGTACCAAATACACAATCCTACTCTTTTGAACTCTATGACCCCAGACTTTCCTCACTTATACTCTACGTCATGTTGATCAAAAGCATTTGTAATTCTTCAGATTGTATTATACCTGCTCTTGATTGCTATTTGCCAGCATTAAGGGGCCACCTTAAAAATAATGAGCTTGTCCTTTGAAGATCAGTACAATTATTCAAGGCTGAACTTTTTCGTGGACTCTTATACAGAACATCTGACTTATGCCTCATATTTGACATCAAAAAGTTTTAGCATTGTAGCAAATGGCATAGCACTCGTGTAAACAAGAGCAAGAATTCTGGGAAACAAGTTAGTTTTGTCCCTGAAATGCTTTTATTTTTGCAGATTTGTAGTTGTATTGTAGTTGCTGTTTTAAAAGGCAGTTGAAGCAATTTGCCTGGGTCGTCACATTCGAATTACAGTTTAAAAGCAATCGCTCTGTGTTTTTCAAGGAACCCTCTGGGTGTCGCGTACGATGGATTATCATTATTACCAGGAAACAAGCTCTGTGAGATTTATATTTACACAGAAGGTTAGAACCCTATAGAGACAGTGTTTGTGAAGGATGGAATATAATTCTTAATGGCTGGCTGGTTTGGTGAGATTTTAATGATGTAGTTACAATCTAAGCAGCCATCCGACAATGTTTATGAAGGACAGAGTATCCATCTTAATAACAGACTACTTCAGGAAGATTTTGACAATTTAGTTAAAGGCCTCACTCATATAACAGACATACTATAATTATTTATCGGCGTGTAGCTTGTTTGCAGGAGTCAGGCTGTATCTTTTGACGAGTATGTATATGAAACATGCTATAGAAGCTACATTTGTGATTTTGGGTTCGGTTACGCAGAAGTTGACTTATTGTGCCGACTGATATGCAGCCGTTTTTTACTAGATATTTATTTCGTAGACACTTTAATCCAAAGGAGCATACATGCTCTGGCAGGGTTAGCCAGTCAATTGGGCTTAAGAGCCTCACTGACCCTGCATTTGAGCCAACAACCTCACGATCACAGACATGGCTTCCTAATCCACTGAACCACATACTGCCCCCTATTCATGGTTATGGATATTTCCTCATTTCTCTTAATAGTCACTCATTCATCCATTCTTTATCTAACTTATGCTGGTCAGGATCTTCGGGGATCCTGAAGCCTTCATTTATCAATAAATTATCCAGTAAAATCATCCATCCATCCATCCATCCACTGTCTAGCAGGGACACAAGGCCTGAAACCCATGCTGGGCAGACAGCACGGGATGTCCAATAAAACCAATAAAACCTCAATCAGTCAACCAATAAAAACTGCGTGTATGATTGGTCACTGAAGTCCCTGAAATGATATTCATTGGCTGCTAGGGGACAGAAGCAGACAATGATATGATGTTCACAGTGTACGACCCAAAGTCATATTTAGAGCATCACAAGCAGTTCAGGCTGTTCTCATAAGTATGTGAATATTCTCAGTAAATCTGTGAAATTTGCCCAGACCTTCTGGCAGGTTCTGTTTGCAGAACAAGTAGTCTGGACCAGCACAGAGTTTCACCTTGATGATGCTATCTTTAGATTATATATAATCTCATGCTAATTGACAACAAAATTTAGCTACCATCTATCCACGAACCATTTACCCAGTACAGGGTTGCAGGTACTTCTCCCTCACAACACAGGGAACAAAGCAGGGGACACACACCCTGGGCTGTGTTTCCCAAAAGCATCGTTACTAACAATGTTAGCAACTTACATAGTTGAAAGCATGCAACTGATCAGTTGCAACTACGTAAGTTGTTTATGGGAGCTTTTGGGAAATGTACCCCTGGATGAGATGTTGGACCATCACAGAGTCCACTGACCCACACGCTATCGGTAATAGGTCATTTTGAAATGCCAATTCAGATCTTTGTGCATGACTTTGGACTGCAGAAGGAAATCCACACATTGCATACTCCACACAACCACCTTTATTGTGTACATAAATAAAAAAATTTTTTTACCCAGGCTAATCCATTTTGACAGCTTTCACAGCTATTGGGCATTTCTAAAGAGGATTAATTGAGGAACAGGAACCCTAGCTCCACACAAGAGTGAAGTGATATCAATCTGCTCATACTCTCGCAAGCAAGCAGTCTTATAAATGTCCACTCACATTTTAATTAAAGCTGTTTTCAACACATTTCACTTCCACTGAGTGTTGACTTAACTGAGTATCTAATAAGAAGCACATGTCAATTTTAGAAATAGAAAATGACTTTGTAATGATTGTATTAATTATTTTTAATCATTTTCAGTTCTACTTCCACTCTGCCCTAATTGTACTCTGACGTCTACAAGCCATGTAAGATTTAATCAGTGTTGTGATTTGATCATTTACACAGTAAATCTTAATGTCACTGTAAATTATATACTTCTGACAAGTTCTTGGTTCATAGCTCATAATTGGGAACAGGTCTTTTCGTATATTGATTATGTCACAATATACATGCAGTTAATTAGTGAATATTTTGATTTCCAACTTTTTGTGAATCTCACGGTACACATGACTGTTGATCCTTTCCAGCCTCTCTGCGAGGGAAAATGATTCCAAATTACGTGAATATTTAATTGCAAATATAAAGCATGACTCGATCACATGGGCGGTATTAGAATTAAGACTTTGCCAAGTAATCGCAGTTGTGCAAGCTCCCCATTCCACATCGGAGAGTTTTCTGAAAAAGCTCCACATTGTCTCTTTCAGGCTGTCTGATTGTGGCTCTTGGGTGCACCTCTAATTCACAGATTTCACTTTCCAAGTGCACACACCACACTTAGACTGATTGCCATCTCATTATCCACTGACAAAGGAAGCAGATACTATTTTAAAATTATGCAAATTACTGCAATCAGCTGCAGGAGTGTGAAAAGGCCAATTATTGTGTATCCTGCTAATTTCTCTCTGTACATTTCTGTCTGAGCTTGTTTCTTCTGTGCAACGCCTTTAACAGCGAGTGTGTGCATACAGACAAAAGCTCAGGCACTGTGACAGAGAGGGACCCACAGTGTGGACACAGGCACCAGAAACAGTAACACAAGAATCTCATGATGAACTGGACTGAAAGCTACAAAACAGCGTTTTTTGGAGAGTTCATCAGAGAGAGATTTGTTTTCGTTCTCACTTTGGTTGGTTTTTGCGGTGTATTGATGAAATTTGTGCGTGATGCATCAAGTCAACATGGACCAAAGTGTCTGAGGAATGTTTCAAGCACCTTGTTGAATCTAAGCTATGAAGAATTAAGCCTGTTCTGAAATCAAAAGGGGGTCCAACCCATTACTAGCAACCTCATAAAGTGTCCAGTGAGAATATATGTGCTTCGTTTGAATATATGTGCTTCGCCTGTGGAGTTTAACAGTTTGCTGTTTGATTCAGTATAACCCAAGTTATATACTGCAGACATTTCTCTGGTGCAAAAGCAAGCATGAGAGCAAAGGAAAATCCAATTAAAGCCATTTCAGAGAAGTACGAATAGCCAAGTCAACAATGTAGCATCTCTTTAAAAAGAAGCTAATGGAGGGGTAAGAGTTTGGTGAAGTCTGGTTATTCAAGGATGACAAGAACAGTGGAAAAAAAACTCATTAGAGGTGCAGAGAAAAGCTATGAAAACTGCAAGCCCAGTTTCCATTGGTGAAAGGTCACAGATGCCGTGTGCTGAGGCCTTGAACATGTTGAGAATTAGAAGGGCTGCTCTGGGAGACACGGGGTGGTACTGAGTATTCACCCACCAGGTTAGCATTACCGGGGATGTACAAAGATGAGATACAAACAAGGTCAATGTGAGGAGGGCAAGCAATTTATTTTCATTTGTGCGATATACAATGAATTCTTGTTTCATGCTGAAAAAAAGCACGAAAAAGAATGAGAAACACACAAAAACAATAGCACAGTAGAGAGATAGAAAATATTCATGTCTACCATAGATAAAAAAAAAATTTAAGTGAATAAAAAATAAAAGTAGCTTATCATGTTAAATATACACAAATAAACATATATGTACAGTAGTATTAGAATGGATTTCCAGTGTTTAAAAAATAAAATAGGTCCAATAAACATAAATTGTACATGAGAATATATTTACATTTACATTATATCATATGGGGAAAAATGTGCAGTGCGAAGTGGCTGGTGCAGATCACTGCAGTAAAGAAATAAGTGCAACTGCACTGGATGTATGGAGTGCAGTGTGCAGGGGAAGCACTGTTATAGTGCCTGGGCTGGGGGAGGTAGAGGGTAGCGGTTTTTGATGCTTCTGTTGGCCTGGGGGTACAGACTGTTCCGGAGTCTGGAATAGACATTCTTACAAGTAGAGGAAAGGCAGACGGGAAGAGAAAAAGGAAGTGAGCATTGCAAATCACAGCCACTCCTCTGTTACCGTGATAAAAGGAGCCCACTAAACACACCTCCTCTTCTGTAAAGCGTGGTGGAGGCATCATCCTGTGCTTCCACACCTAGGCTTTTCAGTTGCTTTCTTTGTGCAAGACTGTGAGTGTCTGCTGGGCTGATTTAAGCTGTTTCAGGCAAAATTGGCTTATCTGCTAATCATTTACCTGCGGAGCACCCAGGTTCCTGTGAAAATAAAGGAAATAGTCAAGTAAATGAAGGATTTAGAGTAAGCGGAAAGCAGGCACATCTACACTACTGAGCAATCAGCATCCCACCATGCTGAGGATCGTGATTTAAGAAACGGGGAGGCGTAGTTCCCCTTTGTTTTGAGTATAATAGCTGAAAAAATACACTTCATGGACTTTGAGAGGAGGCGGCACTAGGGGCACACTTGTCAGGGATTTCTGTAATGAGCACCACTAAGCTATCTTGTGTTTTATGAGCAACATTGGCTAGGGTGATGTTCCCATGATACTGTGATGGAAATACATCATTAATCAACAAACTGTGGACAAAGGTGCAGATTCTCAACCATGTTTGTGTTCTGGTTAGTGTGTTGGGTCACTCTGAATTTGCCGCATTGACATTTACATTAGTTAATTTGGCAGACACTTTTGGCCAAAACGTAGTACAGATGAGACAAATCGCAAACATACTTGCTGTTGAGGGGGTCTAGGCATTAACTGCAGCTAGGCTGTACAATGAATGCCCAGGTACAAGTGTAAGCAGGCTTGGTGCAGGAGCTACACAACATCTACCAGACCAAGAAGCTAATTTGACTATTCATAGACCAAAGTGCAACATAAGACCACCCTGGGAATGTACTTGGGAGTTTTTGGTTCCTCTCCTCCGTTATCTGGCCTTTCTTCTTTCTTTTGTCAATTTGTCCTTTCCCTTTTCTCTAATGTCATGTAAAGCTCTTTGGGGTGACTCTGTCGTGAAAGGCGCTATATAAGAATAAATTGTTGTTGTTGTTGTAAAGAAGCTAGTAGCAGAAACCGCATAAGGAAACATGCAAGGGCACGAATGTGGCTTTTTTGTGCAAGTTGTCAAAATGTCAAAGGCAGAAGTCTACTGAGTGTAAAGGCGTAAAGGTTGCATGGTCAAATGAGTCACCATTCACCTTGTCTTTAGCAAGTACATGTGTACTGCTCTGGATAATTCCTACCTGCAGTGAAGTGCTTTGGTGGCTTGTAATGGCAGGAAGTATATTTTCATTTTTGCTGCATTATCTTGGCATGGTGTAAGTACTTCCAGCCCTTAAAGAGCAAAGTAAATGGCTAAAAGCACAAAGCCATTATGAGTGCCTGCATTCATCTTGTGCCGAAGCATTTCCACCCCAGTGAGGTGTGGAGGCCACAGGTGGTTGCTGTCATGCTGGTGAACATGAAAATGATGCAAGCCAGATGCCATGGCTGTACCGATACCAGACCTGAAGTCGGATGACTACTTGTGGGAGCTGCTGATGCAATGTCTGAGGCCCGATTCTCATCAACAACAAAACACCAAATGATGACATTTCTCATGGAAATACATCACGGTATCCTCTAGAATCCCAGACTTGTAGAGTTTATGTCAAAGTACAGCAAAGCTGTTCTGGTGGCCTAGAGGCCTATCAAAACACTTTACGTTGATGTTCTCTTTACTTTGGCAGGCGCCGGTAAAAATATCTTCTTAGATAATGTCTTGTTTTTCAGGGCATAGAAATATAAAACGTAAGGAAATGAAATCCACAAGGTATTGTGACTTGCTAGTAACAATACTGTTTATATCTTTCCCAGCAGTGAGAAAACAGTCCCAATTTATTTCATGAACCAGCAGATTGTTTTCAAACGCTCCAGCCCACATGTGACTGAAGTCCGCTTGCTTCGAATTGTGAGCGTGCATGTTATGTTTTGTTGCTGAAGCAGGAATCACAATCCAGGCAGCTCCTACTACACTGCTTACAGGGATATTTCTCCCCTTTCTACATGCTTACTAGATAAAGAATACATAGGAAAGCCATTGAACAAACTGTACCTTATGTTGTAGTCTGAGCTTATCCAGACTGATGCCGATTTGTATTTCTAATCTAAAAATACTGGGTCAATACATTCTAGGAGGTTAATCTAATCTCAAAAGCGGGCAGGTTATTTTCATTCAAAGCATTTGTTTAAATAGCAGATGCCTGGGACACAGAGATAATAGCTGAGGAATGGTTAATATGAGGATCTGGGTAGGAGATGGAGAGAAGTTAATATGAAGATCGGGGTAGGAGATGGGGAGAGGTTAATATGAGGATCTGGGTAGGAGATGGAGAGAGGTTAATATGAAGATCGGGGTAGGGGATGGGAAGAGGTTAATATGAGGATCTGGGTAGGAGATGGGGAGAGGTTAATATGAGGATCTGGGTAGGAGCTAGGGGAGAGGTTTCCTTAATGAGGAATGGCAGAAGGGCAGAGTGCTTACACAGCACTGGGTGCCGATAGTAAAAGTGTGATTGCCTTCACCCCCTTTGGCTCTGCTTTGTGTTAGTCCTCTAACCCAATTAAAATAGCAGATTAATTAGTTTTTGGATCAGAATGTTAGGGAATGACTCCATAGGTGCACAGTACTGTACATGTGAGTATATGTGCTTGTTTGAATGGAAGAGCCAAGACACAATTATTATTACGAGACAATTAGTGGAACACCAGATGTTTCAAAGGCTGCAGTCTCTTAATTCAATGCTTAGCAATGAGATGACAGAGTGACATTTGAAAATCAATTAATGTTCCTGTGACCTTGGCTGATGCACTGCCCAGACCATATTGACTTCCCTGGATATTCCAGCCACGAGGTTTAGGCGAGTTCCGTGGCTTTGGATCTTATTGATGCGTTTCATTTTAGCTCTCCAGTAAAGTCACAGTCGCTCTGCTTTCACTCATTTAAGTTTTAAAACCTCCTCTGTACAAATGACTGCAGAGACAATTACACACAACCGTGATTGACTACTCACAGTCAGTGACTCGGCAGCCACTCTCACGAATGCTGACTTCTTGTCAGTGCATAGAGTTTTTATTTAATTTGTATTCACATCTTCAGAGTGCTACTAGCTGATGTTTTATACATCCTTATTCTTTTTTTTTACAGTATATATCCTTGTACACACTGAATTATATTAATTTTTACTTTTTTGCTCCCTGTGAGTTTCTCTAGGGCAGTGTTGCCCCAAAGCGCAGCGCGGGGGCCGTCAGTGCTCCAAGAGGCACTGAAGATGGTTACTTTTGAACATTCGTTTGTAGGATGGACATGGTTAATATCACTAAACTGTTAGTGCTTATTTTTATGGACACTGCTCCCATACCAACCATAAAGATGGTTTCATTTACTACACTCTGAGATTCAGTAAACACTGATGCAGTCTGTTATGCTGAGCAGGTTAGTACATCTTCCTGCTACCGGTTTCTACAGCTTTCAAACATAGCAGTATGTCTGTGGCACTTTGGCATGGACGCACTCTGCTGTAGTATGTTGCAGTTACTTTTTATAAGTTGATTAATCAAGTTCATATTTTAAATGCTAACACTGCTGGAATCGTGAACGCTTTAAACTCGATAATTTTAGACATCATGGCCAATGTATGGCTGCCGTTTTTTTATTTTTATGTGAAAATCCCATGTTTTTTCCGTTAGTACTAGCTGGCCCTACCCCAGCGGAAAACCGTAACCTCACACATGGTGCTGATGAGCTTCGCTTACTCGGCTCCCAGCCGAACACCCTCCGAGATAAAGTGAAACTGGTGGAAGAAATTTGCTCGGGGCGGCTTCAATCGGCACTGGCCAGCTCTCAGCTTCTTCATGCTCACGGTCAGGGAGTCAGAAAGCCATTTATACCAGGGGCCTGTTCCACAAAGCAGGATTTCTCGTTTAGCTGGATAACTTGTCGGATTTAAGGTAGTCTGGGCTAAATGGACTTCATCTTTGTCCACTTACACTTAGCCCAGACTACCTTAAATCCGACAAGTTATATGACTAAGACTACAAAGACTGAGAGCGCGTGCTCCACTAGAAAAGCCCTAATGCGTCATTCCGTAAGACGTAAAGACGTCACGACAGGATCCGCTGTTTACGTTTTGCTACCGTGCCAGTCGTTCTGTAAACGCGTGAGGTCTGGCTTAATGATTTAAAAATTAATTATTACATCGTAATGTACATGTGTGGAATAGCTCTCCCAACTACGGACAGCACGTCTTTGCCTTAAAGTATGTGTGTGAATAGTCGTAGGTCACATAAAAGGATCTCATGTTAAACAGTTCAGCTCATATGCAAAATACTCCTTGTATTTATTGTTTCATAGACTCGATATGACCACACTTTTATAAACTAACCGACTAGGAAATAAGCGTCGCACGGGGTCTGGCTGAGCCTCCGCGAAGTCCACTATCTCTTTTGTACAGAAACAAAGTACTTCCTGTATCAAAAGGGCTAAAACGTGTTAGCTTTTTCCAGGTTAACTAGCTCAAGATTGACATGTTAACATGCACATTTTGTACGTGTTACCATGAACAGAATGTTCGCGTCAACGTCAATTTTCAGCTTGTAAACGCGAGAAAAGCTAACACGTTTTGAGCTTGTTAACACCCGAATCCCCACTCTGTGGATCAATAAAGTATTATATTGCGTAAAGTAATTTTTGTATTTTAATATTTGAAATATTATATAGTAAATATACTGACGATTGATTATTACTTTACTTTAGACGCGTTCTTGGCAATGCATTGTCAAATATCGGGGACTGCCGTAAATGACACAACCATGCGCACATGTACCCTGTAGGTGTTACGGGTCCGGTCCGTCCCATGGTTTTGCAGTGAATGATTACATGAAGAGCGAAGTTTTATTCATGAAACATTCGGAGGCAGGCTGAAATGTTGCCATGGAAAGAAGCTGTATTTTCATTTATTATTCTAGCACTTGAATGCTAGAATGAATGGAACAGCTACCATAATCTGGGTAAAAATATTTTTAAACTTTTTTTTTTAATAGTTGTTTTAAATGTTTATATGAGTTCCTCTTTCGTTTAGTTAGCATTTTTCGTCTCTTTTAACCTCATGGAGCAATTTTTTGTCATACTGTCGTAGTGTAGATTGGGTGTATCTGCATTATTTAAGCTTATCCGTGATAAAGTCATGGACCACGAGGACGACTGAAATATAATGCCAGGAACTGCAGAGTTTCACCAGATCTTCACAGATCACCGCCAAACTCACTGGTCCACTTGGCCGGTGACGAATCTGTGTGGCAGTTGATGGTGTGTCCCGGAAGCTGCGCCGCTTTAATCCGAATAATAAATCCTTGGGCGAGCCCCTTCCCCCACCCAACTGCTGACATCTGTTTCCCGTTTTATGCAGCTATTCGATCCCCTTTCTGTTTATCGTCACGTGCGGCGGCATCCCGATGGATGAGTATGTGTGGTTTTCCGTAAATCCCAGTAGGATAAACTCCACTGAGCGGCACTGGGAGCACAAGGAACTGCATGGCAGTCAAATCGAGGTCTTATGTTTCAGATCAGCCTTCCCTGCAAGACAAAAACGGATAGGCTTTCCTAGCATTCTCATCACTAAAAATAATAAATATGACTTTATTGACTTATTGATTGATTTTTTTTATTATTATTTTTTTACCTCTTTTGTCTCCTGGCCAACATTTAACGTCAGGATATTAAATATAATCATATATAAAATAATATTAGACGTAGCTCCCTCAGTAGAGAATATCTTTAAAGAGGATAAACTACATTTGTATTTTTGTGTGAATTTCATCCATAAAATGATTCACCCATAATTCTAACTACTCGCATAATGCAGGGAATTTAATTTTCTCTGCCAGTACACTTTATTTTCATATTATGTCACTTGTAGACCTTTCATTGCACAGTTGGACCATCCAAATCAAACAAATGAATCGCGTTTCATTACAGAGGCTAAGGTACTGGCTCAGGTCGAATTTCTTTTCCTGATTAATGTCTTGTAGCATCACTCTCACCCACCCTGGTGGGCCAAAGAAAGTGCTTTAATTACCAGGGCACACAGACAGGCACAATTCAGGAATCTGCCTAGGCCTGAGAGCTTCACCATCTCCAGATAGTCTCCTCCACTTTGTAGGTGAGCGAGGGCCTCGATTTCCATTAACACAAAACAATTATCATACCCCTGGTTCCGCAAATGAAAAGAAACCACCAATTGTCATATCTCATAGGTTATTCCAGGCCACACGCCAATGATAGGATGGTCAAATCGCAGGCACAACAAGGTTATGTGGATGAATCATAGCATTTTTTATGTGGAATATAATTTGACAAGTTGTTCCTTATGTATGTGCCACACAGTCAGGTTTTGCATGACATTTTTTCTGTTGTTCTTTCTGTTCCTTAATACACTTGTATTATGTTATTTGCACTGCTTTATTCTGTTATTGCTATTACTGTATTAATTATGGCAGTGTTCACCGCCTTTCTGGTTAGAGTCTGACCGCGTAGCTTACGTATGGCCTAAAAAAGCCTTGAATCTTCAGATTCGCGCACACACACACACACACACACGTATATATACATATATATTCCTTATGATTTTTGCAGTGGGATGGTTAGGCATGATCAGAAGATAAAGTACCAATTTCTTATTGACTTTTTTTTATATTGAAACCCTTGAGAGCCTTGAACATTCCATACAAACATTGTCCAAACATTCATAGTAGTGTTGCCTCATTATTTCAGGACTTGTGCGGCGAGATATTTCATGCTAATTAAAATGATGTGAAATGCCAACAAGACCATGAGTATCGTAGCTAGAAACATGAGGCTGTTGTTTTTAGATTCAAAACAACAAAATTAGCCCATGCAGACCGATCAGTCCCCCTCGTCTGACAGTGTGCCCCAAATAGCCTGATTCTGAAGGCACTGCTGTGGGTGGCAGCGAGGAGAAACATTGACGGCTGAGCCAGAAAGGCCTGTCATTTTGCTACCTTGATTGCTGGCCTGATAGCTCATCCTGAGCCTCGATCCCTTTCAGAGGCAATCAAGCCCTTTGCAGCTGGATGGGTGAATAAGACCAGATATTTTTCATCAATGCTGACATGTTGGGGGGGGGGGGGCACTTAATTTAAACACGTTTATCAACGTAAGCTTCAGCTTTCCGTACTGAACCTTCAAAATAACAGTGCTTCTGTTATTCCGGCATATTGCAAGTTTCACACATAACATGAATGTTGTCTAACTGTATGAAGGTATTTATTTTACATTTATTTAATTTAATTTCACTCGCTTTCCAGGAAATAGATGGATGTGAGGAAGATGACAAGTGATGAAGTGTTCAGGGACATATCCTTCCCAGTGGAAACATGCCAAAGCACCCCATATTAAGCACAGGAAGGTTTTAACTTTCCTGCCAAGGGGAGGATGTTTTTCCAGCCATGCTCACTTCACTAGCATCATATGTTTTTTCCAGTGCCACTTATTGAAAGTAAGAAATGGTGCGTATTACATTTGTTAAAGTCTTTGATCTACGCATATTTGATCACAGTCTTACAGGGGTTTCTGAGTTTAGTACATGGAATTAGTGCCGTTTTGGTCCGTTCTGCTTGGCACCTGGCTCCGAACTCTCGTGTGCTGCTTACGGACAGCAGCTTATAAGAGGTCGAGTAAAAATCTAAAACTGGGTACAATTTAAAAGCCTTTATCCTGGGCGATAGACATGATAAAACATTCATTAAATAGTTTTGTCATCTCTACGCATCAGAAAAAGACTCCCTCTTTGCCATAAATGAACTGTATAAATTTTCAGTTCGGAATATTCTATAGATGTACACAATAGAGATTAGCAGAAAAGATGTATTTTATTATGAGAAATGTAAATTATACATCAATGTTTTTCCTCTTCATGTTTTTTTTCTTTTCAAAAATAGCTGTGTTAGGAACAATAAATTATCGAAAGCTCCATAGCAAAATATCTAGCCAGCTCTGGTGCAATATACTGACCATTTTAAACAATACTTTATGTTTGAACACTGCACAGATAGAAACGTAACAATTAAAACGAAACACAAGGCAATTCGATTGTTTTCCCCTTTTTCATGTTCATCCTCCTTTATACATTAATAATGAAATGTTCAGGCATCATTTTTAAGTTTCTTTACTAAGTGAATACACAATGTACCGCTACCCTGCTTTACCTCACTCAAAGCTCTATTTCACACACTCATAACCTGAGAAGTCTACCCAAAGAACTCACAATCAGTTAAAAGATTTCCGTTGCTTGAAATGTTCGAGAAGTATAGAGTGTTGTGAAAATAGTGATTTATACAGCACACACTGATTCACAACATTCTTCATGTGAACACCACTGTAAGACTTATAAATCATTCAGCTCGAAAGATGCTTTTAGAACCTAGTTTCTGAGGCGCCCCTCTTCAAAGTGTTGCTCATGAACTCGTCATGCTCAAAACTGAGGTTGTTGTGGGACCTGGAGATCATGAGCAGTTTCTCCTTTTTGGTGTAGTCCCGTTTGTTTGAAACCTGGGGCACTAGCAGTCTGTCCATGGGATCCTCCTTGTTCTCTAACCTCATGTATCCCTTGCTGTTGCTGCGATCCAGGCGGGGCCAGCTGGGGTGCTTCCTCTGCTCAGGCTGAACTGTGAGAGTCTTAGGCCCCCTCTCCAGGTCTAGGGACTTGGAGTGGGCGGAGAGCATGTGGAGGGAGTTGTTGGACCCGAAATCCTTCCGTGCGGCCCCTGGAGACAGGTACCGGCTGCTGGCGGACCCTGGTGACAGAGAAGTCTGTGAGGATGCAGAGGAGGGCGACTCGATAGAGGAACTCCTGGGGAGCACCATGCTTGGGGGTATGAACGCTTTGGCTATGTCTGGGCAGGGAACCGCCAGAGACTCCATTGAAGGAGGTCTGGACCGGACCCTTCGGAGCTCGGAGTCCTCGGAAATGTTGTCAATGTCGGGCTCATCGATGACGCAGTTATTGAGCTTTATCACGGGGAGGGTGAATGCGCTGATGGAGGACGACACGATGGATTTTGTCTGGCATTTCTTCAGGGTGCTACTTCTGTCATCTCTGTACCGGCCGCTCTCTGGCTGAAGGCCAAAGATGGAGCCTGAGCGCTCCTGGTATCTGGGCTGCAGGAAGCCCGAGGCTCGCTTGGCCTCGTTCAGCAGACTCTCTTCCTCCTCGGCGGAACTGGTCCTCCGCGACATCCGCATGTCGCTCCCCATCCCAGTGAAAGTTAGCAGCGTGTTGGCAGCCAGTCTGGAGGCGCATTGGTTCTCGTACGTCCTCACCTCGCGCTCCCCATAGGGGGCAACGTAGGCCCCGTTCATGCACTTTTGCTCCTTGATCCTCAGGCTGTGGATGTCAATCACAGTGGAATACATGTCCCTCATGTGGATGACTTTGGTCTCCCTGTCCCTGTTCTCATGGAGAATGGCATTGGCACAAATGAAGATAAATATGCCAATGCCCATGGTAAAGGGACCCAGCATTTTCATCTTCTCCGAGTGCAGGTGCTGCTCAAAGAACTGAGACACGGTACCTTCATGATCTTGGGTCACCTGGGTGTCATTGATAGACAGCTTCGAACCTGGCACCAGCAGGTGCTCCTTGTGTGGCCAGTAGCCTAGCACGGCCATGGCTATGCCAGCCATCAATATCAGTACACCGAGGATGAGGAAGAACCCAGATGGCGAGTACAGCCGGATCTTTCCGCGGACTACTACCACGTCGGCCCGGGGCTTGCGCTTCATTCGCTTCTTCTCTTGTGTGGGGTTCGGCATGGGCATAGCCAGGTGCTGCTGGGACCGCGCCGAATCCTGCCGCTTCAGGGCCGCGAGGCCTGTGATGACACCACCGGTTGCAATCATCACCACTGCTCTTGGCTACCCCTAAATAAATGACAATGGAGAGAGAACATATCAGTGTCTACCCTGCAGAAAAGGCAATGGAGAGGGAATGTATCAGTCTCTACCCTGCAGAAAAAACAATGGAGAGGGAATGTATCTGTGCCTACCTAACAGAAAAGACAATGGAGTGGGAATGTATCAGTCTCTACCCCGTAGAAAAAACAATGGAGAGGGAACCTATCAGTGCCTATCCCACAGAAAAGACAATGTAGAGGGAATGTATCAGTGCCTACCCCACAGAAAAGACAATGGAGTGGAAATGTATCAGTCTCTACCCTACAGAAAAAACAATGGAGA
>JAAGVU020000005.1:269646-281223 GCA_011763525.2 Mormyrus iriodes | reverse complement strand
TCTACCCAACAGAAAAGACAATGGAGTGGGAATGTATCAGTCTATAATCCGTAGAAAAAAAAATGGAGAGGGAACCTATCAGTGCCTATCCGACAGAAAAGACAATGGAGAGGGAATGTATCAGTGCCTACCCCACAAAAAAGACAATGGAGTGGAAATGTATCAGTCTCTACCCTACAGAAAAAACAATGGAGAGGGAATTGATCGGTGTCTACCCAACAGAAAAGACAATGGAGTGGGAATGTATCAGTCTATAATCCGTAGAAAAAAAAATGGAGAGGGAACCTATCAGTGCCTATCCAACAGAAAAGACAATGGAGAGGGAATATATCAGTGCCTACCCCACAGAAAAGACAATGGAGTGGAAATGTATCAGTCTCTACCCTACAGAAAAAACAATGGAGAGGGAATTGATCAGTATCTACCCAACAGAAAAGACAATGGAGTGGGAATGTATCAGTCTATAATCCGTAGAAAAAAAAATGGAGAGGGAACCTATCAGTGCCTATCCGACAGAAAAGACAATGGAGAGGGAATGTATCAGTGCCTAAAGGAGCGAAGGAATAACAACAAATATCCTGCAGAAAAACATCTCCGATTGCTGGTGTGGCCCAGCTGTTAAGGAGACTCACAGGAATGTGACTTAAGTAACCTCAAGAGAAAACAAAGCAATCAGGGTTTTTTTCAAGCTGAAATAAGATTCAAATGCCTCAAATGCCACTATCATCATCATGTACATAGAACCATTTCTTATACAAGCATGACAACCTAGGGGCAATAGTTGTTTTGTTAATTTTAATGTATTAATAGGGTAGGATATAAATAGGGCATAGAAAAAGCATGGCAAGTCATTCCATATTTGGAAGCAGACAAATCCCAATCTGGCAACCCCACAGGAAGTCACATTTGCAAACATTCCCTTAACTTCTTCCTCGCCAGCTCTCATTCCCTCTGGTACTGATCACTGCGGAATACTCTCACTTTGTTTAATACTGCAGAAAGATACTGAACCCAATCACCATGATGAATCCTGGAATACTGGCTCCCAAACACTTATAACTGTCAAATGGCACATGAACCAAATCTTGTGTGTGCACAGCTGTCTAAAAGACTAGCAGCTAGTCCATTTCTAATAGCATCAGACACTTCCTGGAATTGTTAGAAAAATACACTGTGAAAAGTAATGTTCCCAAGTTTATCCTCTCCAGCGAAACCTAATAACATAATAATGACATTGGAATAGACTGTATAATCAGTCCAGTCCTCTCAATATTCTCCGACTGCCAGGTCATTGCAAATAAATGCTGACAAATCTAAACAAAAGTTAAGCCTTTCTGAGGGCGTAATTGTGGAAGCAAATGGAAAGCTGTTGCTAAGATGAGGATGTTTGTGTACTCAGCTCATCTGCCATTGCGGATCTGGGGTGAGATCTGGAGTGAGATCTGGAGTGAGCATAATCCTGAAGTGAGACCTGTGCCGTTTGTCTAGGGACATTAATTCTGTCCCCTGGAAATCAGCTTGCCTTCCTGCCACGTCCAGTTACATCACATTAGAAACAATATATAAATAAAACTGCTCTATTCTGACAAATCCTCGATAGTGATGTTCCAGATCCCAGGAATATGCAGTGTCTAGTGTTATAGGGTTCCATCATGCGGTTTCACATGCTGGTGAAATCTACAGTCATACGGTGGAGGAACCTCCACGCGGAAAAAGCTGTGATGGTGATTCTTTTCCCTTGATTTGCCAAGGACAAAGCACAGGTGTCGAACATCTTCAGATGTTGACCTTATCTAAAGTTCATTAGATGCCAGTGAGGAGCAGGATGAGCGGTGAAAGGCAAATAATGTGAAAATTGATAGGAGTGTTTTCCATTAATATTTATACATTTTTTGTCGCAATCATTGTACTATACGCTCACTGAGCACTTTATTAGGAACACCTGTAGGAACAGCAATTAGGAATACCTGCGTATTAATGCAATTTTCTAATCAGCCAATCATGTGGCAGCAGTGCAGTGCATAAAATTATGCATGTACTGGTCAGGCGCTTCAGTTAATGTTCACATTAAATACTCAAATGGGGAAGAAAGGTTATTTAAGTGACTTTGAACATGGCATGATTGTTGGTGCTGGAGGGGTTGGTTTGACTATTTCAGTAACTGCTGATCTCCTGGGATTATTTTTTCTCATTTACTCAGAAAAGTGCAAAAACAAATAACATACAATGAGCAGATCATCAGTGGATAGAAACGCCTTTTTAACGAGAGGTCAGAGGAAAGCCGGCTCGAGCTTACAGAAAAGCTATGATAACTCAGATAACCACTGTGTACAGCCATGGTGAGCAAAAAAGCATCTGAGTGCACAACACGTTGAACCTACAACAGCAGGAGACCATGTCAGTGTCCACTTTTGTCACCCCAAAACAGTAAGCTGAGAATGCAGTGGGTGCAGGATCACCAAATATGGACAGTTGAAGACTCGAAAAACATGGCCGGGTCTGATAAATCTCTATTTCTGCTGAGGCACACAGATGGTAGGGTCAAAATTTGGCATCAACAGCATGAATCCATGGACACAACCTGCCTTGTGTCAACAGTCCAGGCTGGTGGTGGTGTAATGGTGTGAGGAATGATTTCTTGGCCCATTAATACCAATCGATCATCGCTTGAATGCCACAGCCTATATGAGTGCTGTTGCTGACCATGTCCATCCCTTCATGGCCACAATTTACCCATCTTCTAATGGCTACTTGCAGCATGACGATGCACCATGTGTCAAAGCAAAAGTCGTCTCAAACTGGTTTCATGACCATGACAATGAGGTCAGTGTTCTTCAGCAGCCTTCCGTCACCAGATCCAAATCCAATACAGCACCTTGGGCAGACTGGACCAGAACCTCAAAGCAATACTTTCAACATCTTGTGGAATCCATACCACAAAGAACTGAGGCTGTTTTGAGAGCAAAGGGGGCCCTACCCCATATTAGTATAGTGCTAATTAGTATAGTGATAGTAATACAGTGCTCAATGAGTATATATCACAGTGGATTACTTAAGTGTGATCTGACATAGGTATGATCATGGTGGTTTCAGGGGTGCATTTTGTTTGGTGATATTTTCAGAATTATTACAACACTCTGCCCCCTTTCTGTGATTTGCATGTTGTTAAAAGTCATCGCCTCCCAGGGTGGCTGTCACGTCAGTATGCTGACAGAACGGGATGGCACAACGGCACCAGGGATGTTCCGCTGAATCTGGACACAATAAACATGTTAATAATAGTTTCTTTTGGGGATGCTAGTGATTAGCAACCGTGTTGACTAATTAAAATGTGGCTGTATCTCATCCCCCTTCCAGGGATCTGCACGCTCTTGTTGGCGTGACAAGCCACAAGCGGTACATGCCGATCTGAATTTCCGCAGAATAGTTCATGGGCACATTAACCACAAACTTCGCTTCGGTTATGGCTTTCGGTTTTTCTTTGGTTGTGAAAAGATGTTGAATCCACCGGGACCCATAACCAACAGCAGATGATGTCCTTTTTGCCCTCTGGCCCCCACAACTGTTTAATCCAAGCAAACATGAAGAGATATCATACCTTTTTTGTGCCTGTAAGAAAGCAGGAATGGTATTTAAGGCAGGCAGAGAAGAGGTAGTTAAGGAATAGCATAGTTAACCACATCTATTGTGATATAATGGGGCTGATATTTGACCAAGTGGCATTCTCGGTAGCTAGCAAAACAACACTTATGTGTACTCCAGTCAGAGCATTAGTAAGAATATTCAAAGTAGATAATTAAATCCTAATTAGTATGATACAGTTTGTCATTAGCTCTCTTGACAAATAGTTCATAAAAGAAAATAATGGCATGTTATGTTCATTTAAAAGCATGATTTTTAAACCTTTTATATTTATTAGACATTAATGTTGACTTGATGATCAGTGCGAAGGGAGGACATGCTTGTTTCATTATTTGCAACTTGCAGAGAATTTATAAAACCGTCAGAAAAGGAGAGAATGTTTTAAATCACATGGAATCATTGGATCTGTGACACCCCCATGAAACACGTGAACCAACAGGCTATTGTTGACAGGGATGACATGTTCTGTAACTTTCCAGTTCAGAAGAGCTTAAATATCGGACCCCCCCCCCAAAAAATTCAAAATATGTTCAATTAACTGTTAGATAAAATTGTACACAAATTATTTATTACACCAATTTAATCTGACCAAATTAGGGGTGAAGCACCGGGCACAGAGACTGTTCATAAGCATAAAAAATAATAATAAGGGACAATGTTGATTTAGTATTTCACTGTTGCTTGAGAAAGAATACGCATTAATAGAAAGTATAAAAGGTTAGCAAATTGCAAACGGATTACCGATAGAGTTCCTCAATAATCTACACATTTCAGTGGAAATCTGCTAACCTCATGTAAACTTTATTTTTACGATAAATGCAAACTTTCATAGGTTGTCACTAACGAAAAAATAATTCTGCTCACATAGAACAATGCACAGAGCCTACCGCGACCAAATAAAGTGTTAGGTTTGGTGCTAGGATAATTGTATTTGACAAGCACAGAGGTAGGTTAATCTGTACGTAATGCGATCTCCAGGATCGTCGACCAAACCACTTTGTCCATAGGGCGGTTTTAAAAAGATTTTTTCCATATGCGCGAGCTATACTGCACAAAACTCATTAAAGATGTTTAACAGTGCGGGTCCCCCAGATGACACCTCAATGGGGAATTGGTACACATACTCACAGATTGCTCAATCATCTCCTCCGCAGAACTACATCATGTATCTTCATCAAATAGCTTGCTGAACCAGACTGGTTACTGGTTATCTAAAACCGCATAATAGTAATATTATAGCATAAAACAAAATTCTCAATAATAATAGCGGGGTTTTGAATACAGTGCCGAGTTCAAAACAAAAATCAAATACACGTCTGAAATTAGTGAGGGGGGCACTACAGCGCCCCTCCCGCCCCCCGCGCCCAAGAGAATGAGAATTGTTTGTGTACAAACTATGCCTATTCTAGTTGTAATATTATTTTCATACATTAACAAATATTAGGTTGTGGCCAAAACATCAATAACCTAACTGACAATATTAATTAAAGCGAGTCAATATCATATCTATTGTAAGACAAACTGAACAGTACGACTATTGTTTACATTTAATAGCATGTACTAAGTTGTAGAGAAACATCGCGACTTATTAGCAGGGTATTCCCACCACGTTTGTCATTAACCATTACTGGTAACGTGATTGTTTTCTTTCTTTTAAGGTATCTTGCTGTTTTCTGTGATTACAGATAATCGGGCTGAAAAGCAGCCATCGGGAAACGCGTGTGCGCTTTGTGCGAGCGGCGGCCGACGGGCGACCACCGTCCCTCACTTAGACTGTAATACGGGGGCAATTCAGACCTTTCTCCTAACTAATCCTACCTATGCTGTCCAAAATGTGATCAAAATCTTAAAATGGCCACAGAAATAAGTAATCTGATCCGCGATTCCTTAAAAGGCATTTATTTCATCGGGGAAACAATGCTGGAAGGAGGAAGACACAATAAAGAGATAATGATTAACCGAAGAGAATTCGCAGTATTCGATAAATAGACACTTTAGATGTTCTAAAAAGCGCCAAATAATTTAAAGTACTCAAAATTAACAGCAATACAAACTATTTTCCATACACAAAGCCTTACTGTTACAGCAGCTTTTAGTGATAGAATTTTTCTAATATAGAATCGGGGACATAGACTAAGCAAAAATAAAATAGTTGGAACAAAACGTACAGCGAAATCTGCCCTTTTGTAAAGTATACAAGAAATGCCTCTCAAAGTAAATAAAACAAATGCGTTTTCCTTTCACTTGATTTCCTCACATCTTCGGCTGGGTAACGTTTTAACGGGCACTCAGCACCGAATGTTTTGGTATTACTTTATCTTAACTATTGAAAGATATAGGTTTTATTGAGCAAATATTGTATGAAGATGTAAATAAGTTAAATACGCTAATCGTAATACCAACTCACCTGTGTACAGAACTGCTTTTTAACGCCCCATCGTTATTCCAGCATTACGCAGGCGATCGCTCGATGCGTATCAGGTTTTTGCACCGCTCCATATTTCGGCTCCATTGCTTTTTTGTATTCCCGGTGTATTTCTTTTAAGAAAGTGTATGCTCTCAAATCTAAACTGGGATGCCTCGGTGGAGAAACAACTTCCATTGCGTCGCTTCCCCCTCGCCGTTTATCCCCATTTCACAGACAGGACTGTCGTCCAGCACTATGTGAATAAGCCATATAATCCGCGAGATCGCAGCTCTGTTATTTCACTTATTTTAAGCGCCCCAAGTTCCTTCCATCTCTACCCCAATAGTCTTCTAAGGAGGTGGAGTTACAAAGTTTGCCAAGTCATGTATTGCCGCAAAAAAATCAGATTTCAACTCCGGTTAACTCTGCATTTATCAATGAATAAATTGATTTCTAGTCTAATTATTTAAAAAACATACAAGTTGGACGTAAAATCAGCTTAGGTCTTCTGTTAAACTTCTGTTAAAAATGATTTAATATTAAAAAAACGCTGGTTTCATGTGGGGGGGGGGAACGCACGACGCACTTTTAAACTGGCATGAAGCTAACCAGCCTTGCCTTTAGATGCATCCTCTGCTCCCATGAAACATCAGACCATGTCCCTATGCTTCCATCTCTAAGCAATGCCAGCCAGCAAAGGCTGCGGCGCTTTTGTAGAGCCACGTGACGCTCCGCCAACTCACGGCCAGTGGATGTGGGGGGGTGGGGTCCCAGTACATAGTAGTTTTCTAATCGTCAAACTGCGTAAAACCGCGTGTCTTTATTAAACAATCAATCACGTTTTGTGTGGGCTGTTACCGGCGTACAATAGTTACGTCCCTGTGCTACAGACCAGCGATTTAAACTCCAAAGTAACTGTACCGCTTTGTTTTACTTATGATTGCCAAAAGTAACAATATGACTTAATGATCTGTGATCGGAACGCTTATAGAAGAAAGGCAGGGACTGTAGGCCTATGTATCTCCTTTGTAAATCTGGGCTTCAAATGATATTATTTGTAAACCCATATGGTTCCTTGGTACGATTCCTTGTTGAAATGATAATTGTCATATGCTAAGTTATATGATTAAGGTGTATTATAGCATGCACAAATAATACAAAAAATAGATACGCCTAATGGAGGTGGAAGCTTGGTGACAGTTATTCGATTTCCGTTAAGACCCACAAAGCGTTAAAAGGCCAAAGATCGCGATCTAAAACATTGCAGATGTTTCCCTGTCTGTCATTTCCTGTGTTTATACAATGCGTAGTTTACTTAACAGATTTTTTATTTATTTTTTTTTTTTTTTGCATTTTCACATACGGTGCAGGGATATTTTTTTAATCTGCCTTCCCTGAGCATGCCCCCATCCCCTGTGTAGCAGATGAGTGGGCGTCCTGCGTTTTGTATCTGGTAGTTTCACTTTTGTTGGCCAGCGGTGACATCCCAATCCTTACTGGCCAGAGTAGAATTTATATGAATGTCAGTTACCTCTTTTTCACTGCTCTTCTGTACTTCTTGCATAACCCTTGTATTTGAAGTGTTGGACGGTGTGCAAAGAAATTTCATGTGTATTCTCACAGGTTTACAAATGTGAGATGACATGTTGAGTAGAGGGTTTAAATTGGATTGATCCAAGATGGTGGCATGCGCAGGTCGTCCTGTCTGTCTCTGCACGGCAGCCCTGGGGAACTTTATTTCCTGCTATTGTACGCTGTGTGACAGTATATGGTTAGTGTGGCAATAAAGCCACCCTGACTCTTGACTCTAAACCGAGGTGAACACTGTCAAGGTTGACCTTCCGCGTTTTGCTCTATTAAAGCTAAATGTTGATCCACGTTAAGTAAACACGTCACAGGCACAGCCATTGTGTGATGCTAAAATAATGTGTCCCTCGTGTCAGCCATGTTGGTAAACGTGCATTTCACTGTATACGCAGCTGGATGGTTGCATACTGAGTGGTGATGGAGTTCAGTATCACACAGCTGTAACCCCATATGCTTATTTGGAATCTAAAGATAGCCTCAATTGTATATCGTTTGTGTTTTTGCTTCAGGAAACTTTTTTTGTTTTTGTTTTTTGGAATTCTTGGCCAGTCTTTTCATGAAAAATGCAAGCTGACTGTGGGTACTGAAACGGAGGGCTACATGCAGAAATAATCACAGGGCTGTAATTCAGTGCTCCTTCATTAATGGAAGCATTGTGTGATGATGGTTGAGGGGAGAGCCCATCTGGATTTTATCACACTTATATGTTCAGAATCCTGCCACTCAGCAGAAGAAAGCCACTTTCAGCGCAATTACTTTAAAGGTATTTCTTTGTGAATATCTTCATACTTTTCCCAAGGTCATTCCCAGTGTGTTGTACAGCATGGGTAATATCTATAAAATGTATTATGCATACCAATCTGCTTCCTCACTCAGTAATACATTGAAAACTGTATATTTAAGTCCCCCCCCCCCCCATCCTCTGAATGTTACAGTATCACCTGCAATCTCAACATGCACTCGTGCTTAGTGGGATATTCTTATAACTCATATGCTAATGTGCCACTTCCTTTCCAGTGGCAACCTAGGATATCTGCATAGTTTAATGTTTAGTACAGGTCTTTCTAATCACTTTGATCTTGTTAAGACACATACAAGGGGTCGAAAAAATAATGCAAAAACCACATTTCAAATGAACTTTAAAACTGGAATAATGAAATTGCAATTACAAAGAGCTACAATGGTGAGTCATGTTAAGATTAATGTCAGTAGGTGTCAACTATGGAAATGGCCTGGCAGTCTGCACTTTGATATACGAACTTTTTAAACAACACGAGTCAACAAATTGCATGCTTGCTGGTCACGGAAACTGCAAAATTATTTAATGTGTTGAGGGGAATAATCTGAAAACTTCTGACAGCATGTACCAAACAGGCACAAACCACACTAAGAAAGAGAAATTGATTGCTACTCAAAACTCCCCATCATGGGTAGACACTTAATAGGAGAGTTGCTGAACACCACAAAGAATTGCGCAGAAGATTAACACAAAACTTAACCAGCATCGCTGAGATTCACTCTCAGAAAAAATCTGTAGACAATGTAGTTAGCTGGAATTTATGGCAGGGCTGCTTGTATCCAAGTTACTGATGCAGAAAGGTATATGACCTGATGTATAATTGGACAACTGAGCAATAGGAAGAAGGTAATATGGTCTGATGAATCATTGTTCGCCTCTCTGTCTACATTTTTGTTTGGAGAAATCTGAAAGAAATGTGAAGGATCTGTAATAGTGAGGGCAGTAATCCTGTAGAATTATTAGGTTCAGTGATTTCTCTGCATCGTCATACAACTGCCAAGGAATAAGACGGCATTTTCCAGGACCATCTGCACCCTGTTGTACAAATATCCTTCCCTCACAATGTTCCCATTTTCCTGGTTTCTTTAAGACCAGAATGAATTCAAATGTCTTCCATAGTCTCACCAACCACGGCCTCCGAACGACATTAAACCTGGAAAAGTACTGAGGTACGGAATGCAAAGTGGATTTCTATCATTCCTCAAAGAACTGGTGCCCTTTTTTCCTTCAAGAATTTAAGAGATCTTTATTATCAGCCCATTAATAATCATGTATACATCCAGGATGATGTATCATCTGACTGAGGGCAGTGGTGGCACGTCTACTAAACACTATACTATGCCATACTAACATGTAGACAATATACTTCACATTTGACATTTTCACACTACATTCTGTGACATTGTTGGGTAACGTATACAACTATTTGCAGCTCAGCGGTAGCATGACAGCATTGACAGATGCTGTTTTCAGGGCAATTTATGGCCAAAAGTTGTTTGAAGTGACATCATTTTGATTTGTATGATGTAAAATGACCTCAATGAGTTCTGCACCGAACACCAGGTTTATGAATGTTCCCCATTGAAGTGTAAATTAGGGAGAGAATAACTTCATTTTAGCAATGTGTTTGAAGTTAGTTATTTGGCAGACAGAAAAAAATATGCCTTTCAAATGGTGTGTGAATGTGAATCTTCTAATTTCCTTAATTTTTTTGTTTTGATTACTGAATTTTAACCGTCATTTACTCAAGTAATATAACTTTTGATTGTGCTTCCAGGCTGCATATCTATAAGTGCATCTGTCATAATAATTTGCAATAATTTGGACAGCAACGGGTAAACTTGGCAGTCGGCCTTTCTGGGGATGTATATACTCCAGAACATTAACATTTTTGCGAACTGATGTGTGTGTAATAGCTTAAAGTCCTACATTTTCGTCTTATCACAGACATGACCTTTTATGTACAGAAACTGCAAGGTGTATATTACACTGTACCTTATCTGCCAGTGTTTTAGTGCTGCAAATTATATATGTGGAGTACACGGGTGGACTACCGTCTCTGGGGGGCCCTAGGCTGTCCTGGGTAGGGGGCCCCCTAAGTGGATCATTGTAGAAATAAAGCTTACTATAGAACAATAGAACATAAATAATATTCTAATTTAAGTGCGGGATGCCAGCGGTAAAACTTACCGATCAGGGCGGGGCTGAAAATGCTGTTGGTAAAATTTGCTGATGGGAGGAGGGGGGTACCGTGCCAGAGGATCAATCGGTTACATTTAAGAAATGTAATCATTCCCTCATTTGTTAAGGTTAGTCTTGAATTTATGTATGCATTTTTTAAATTGTGATCTCTCCACGTCTGTTCACAAATCGACTCTAGCGAGACAGTATCAGACAAGGTAGATCTGTCAGTCTTGTATCTTTGCGCCGTTTTCGTCATTTTAGGCTATTTTGTATCAGTTCGTTTGGCTGTGAACAACCGGTTAGACTCCATGGGTAAAAGAAAGCTGGGAAGCGTGAAGCCTCAAAGTAGAAATGTCCATTACAGCTGGGAAAGGGGCAACATTGTCTATCCTGAAAACTGTCACTAAAATTGCAAATAACATACATGTTGCTATAATTTAAATGATCATATTGCATTATATTCTTAAATGTAACTTCTGGACATTCTGTCTTTATGGGGCTCCTAGCTTTTGGGGGCCCCAAGTGCGCTGCCTACCCTAGTGTATGGTAAGTCCATCCCTAGTAGAATAGTTTGCTTGCATTATATTGTAATGAAATCTGTAATACATTTCAACACAAAAGAGAGAGAATGAATTAAAAATGGTCTGTGCAACTTGCGTCAGTTTTATATAAAAACAAAAAAAAAATGTTTTCATTGCTGAGGGACTAAGCTTGCTGTAGATGATTTCCAGCATGTTATAGCTCAAGAGCTAAGCTTGATGTAGTTTGTTTCAATAATACTGTGACTGAGGAGTGAAGTTTGTTTGGGGCATTTCTAGCCGAATAGTCAAGCTTGTTGTAGTTTTTTTGGGGCATTTCTAACCGAGTAGTCAAGCTTGTAGTTTGTTTGGGGCATTTGTAGCAGAGAAGCTAAGTTTGTTGTAGTTTGTTTGGGGCATTTGTAGCAGAGAAGCTAAGT
>JAAGVU020000005.1:207386-227069 GCA_011763525.2 Mormyrus iriodes | reverse complement strand
GTTGTGTCTTTTGCACTTGTCTTATGATGTCTGCACTGTACTGCAATGGTTGCACATGTTTGCACACATGCACTTTAAGTCGTCTCATGTTATTTTATGGTGCACACGTGCACTTTTTGTAACTCTGTGTTGTGTTGAATGTAGCACCAGGGTTCTGGAGAAACGTCTCATTTCATCATGTTCTGTATCACTGTATATGGTTGAAATGACAAATAAAAGCCACTTGAACTTGATCTGTGTATCATTACTACGGAATTATGGGTCTCCCTCCATCAGGACCTACACATAGATAATAGATTGCCCACGCTGTCTGTAGCTTTGAGATCTTTGGTGTGGGTACATAAAAAGAGTACTTTTAGCAAAGTCTGGTATCAGACAGCAGGGAGATCCAACATCCCAGGAGCAACTGGGGTTAAAGGTCTTGCTGAAGGGCCCAATTGTGTCAACAGGGCTGGCCTGATGACATTTCACTGTCTGTGGTGGGCTGTAAACCATGGTGCCCTGGGCCTGTGAAACTGGATACAAAACGAAATTCAGGACCCCCCACCCCCTAAAACAAGATGAAAATCTGTCAACCTCCTAAAACATTTCTCTGTTCTGTTTTAATCTCTATCACCTCACACCCCTGCACTCCAACTTGTCTGCTGTATATAAAAGGTAGTCAATACTAGCTAAGCGCCCTGCTCAGTCTAAGAGAAATAATTAAACACAGACGCAATGGATGACCTTAGTGGGAGCAGAGCAGCACATGACCAGTGTAAGCTGGAGCTGCAGTGGAACGACAGCGAGCTTTAAAGCAAGTGAGCGGCTCAGTCTCTGCAGGAAACGCAAGCGGGGCATTTCCTCTGCTCGAAAAGTCTCTGCCAAATGTTATGAAAGCAGCACAAAATGCTTAAGATTCGGCTTAAGGGAAATTTCTGAAATGAAAAGGAAGAAGCACATAGATACTGGTAACACCATTTTGCAGGATTAGCCTCCACACCGGTTCTGTTCTGCCCATCGCTCCTCTGTGAATTGATCAGCGGGGTCCCTTACTGACAAGATTGATGGTCTGTACTGGTATAGTGGCTGCGGACGAGAAAATTTACTCTGGATGCAGTACACCTGATGCCCATAAGATGGAGCACTTGTCTCTCAACCAATTATACATTTCTTACAGATCTGAGCAACCACACCCCTCAGTGTGTCATATAACTACGGTGTCCTGATGTAGAAGGCATAAGCAGGCAGTGCCTACCTTCTTGAGCAGTAGGAATGGCCCAGGTGGTGGTGGCGTGGGCCTTCTTAATGCCCTCTGGTTCTGCGTCTTCGGTGATGACCTCCAACACTCCGAACTCGTTAACACGAAACTGACAGCCACAAAAGAAGAAGGCAGCTTCACAATGCCAGCCGAGTCCTGTGTCACATGGCGGAAGGGGCCTCACACGCTCCGCTCTTACTGGCTACTCCCCCTTTCGGCTTCGCTGTAGATCCACACGGTATCAGAAAGTATGACAGTATCTTTTATAAACGCTGGAACTTATTTTCTATCCATGATGCCAATTAATAGTCAAAGTAGTTTCGGTTTCTTTCACCAAAAATGTAAATGGCAGGGATACTCTCTCAGTATTTTTTTGCCTATACAAATACAGTCTCCCGTATGTAGTCCTGACATTTGTACTTTAACACAGGGAAAACGGCAGCATTTTATCACACCTGCCAGTTAACTCGCATCTGCCTACTCCCAGAGCCGCGCCCAGTACCTTCAGCTCGCTCCCGGGCAGAGTTCCTACTCCGTCTGTCCAGTCCATGGCTCCGTAGACGTCGAATTCAGGGCAGCCAGGTCTGGCAGGTGATTCTTCCATATCAAAGAGATCTGAAACAGGTTCATTTAGACATGGTTCTTTTATAACCAGGTGTCCATTCAAAACGAAACATTTCTGACTGCACCTGCTTCTAAAGCATTCAAAATCTAGCTGATATCTGAACTGCTGACATGGGCACTAACAAGAAACCAGGAAAAAAACAGGTACCGCCAATAAAAGCAGTTCAATATAACAGTCCATTTAAGACTATATTAGATGTACATTTTATACAGATAAAACCTAAGTTCTAACGTCTTAAGAAATTGCACTAACTGATGTCTGGAAGTGGAACTAACTGAAGTGGAGCATCACATATATAACGTAAAAAAAGAAATTTGAAACTTGTTACCTACATAAACATTTGCCAACACAACCCAGTCTATACAAAAACATACTGCATAAATATGAGCTAATATTTTTACATACTATATACATTTCTCCAACTAAAGAAAAAAAAACAGAGTAAGGTGTGTACATTTAGCAGTCTATCAATCTATAACTGAGAATTACAATTGATTATAAAAAGCATACAGTACTGTAATGGCAACACCCTGCCACTAGAGGTCAGTGCTGTCCAGTTCTACACAATTCTGCGCCTGAAACTTTCAAGACCTATTCAACAATGAAATCTCTCGGCAAAAAATGGAGACTAAAATTCACGCGCATTTTATTGACGTGATTGATACTTAGACTGAGATAAATGTAAATATGAAATGGCCATTCTCCTCATGGATCCCTCGCCATAATAATCACTTGTTGCAATTAAATGTTTTACGATATGCGCATCTTGGTCGTATAAAATTAAGTGATGGCATTCAGTCTACCAGCCACATTAACTAGGCAAATCGCAGATTTATGAAAAAATAAAATATTTCAAGAAAGTTTACATGCTCGTGCCCGGTCTTTTAATACGGTCTAAAAGGAGCAAAACACGTTATATGTGTTCTCAAAAACCAAAACATTTAAATCAGCTAATTTCACGAAAATACTTTTTGAATTCAGACAAAATTAATTTATATTTCACGCGCGAAAAGAGGGTGTTGATTGTCTGGAATCTATTTCTCCTGGTCTATTGTTGTCAAAATCCCTCTGTTTGTTTTGAAGACTGTTAATATTTATTTCATGCTCTCTTACCCAGATACTTTTTATTACGAGTATTACGGCTATTAAAGACTCGTTTCGGGGCTAAGAGCGGTTTTTCTTATCAATAAAACAGCTAGGTGTGCTTCGCATACAGTACAGCCTTCTCGGCGTAAGACGCAGATCATGCATTGTATCTCATATAAACACTTTTCTCTGCTCTGATACTATTTAATGTGTTTTAAAGGCAGTTTCCCAAAATGGCGGAGCTGGAATATACTCTATATAATTCTCACCCGCAGGCCCTCAGACACGTTGCAATAAAACAAAAATAATATTTTAACTGTATAAAAACCTTACTGGAAGGAAATGGTGATTGAAATATTTTTGTCTCGCTCGCTTGACTAGCGCCCAGTTCCTGCTGTTTCTCAGCCACTGGATCTGGTATTATCCCTGAAAGAGTATAATAAATCATTTAATAGTCGTGCCCAAGAAACAACAAAGGTAGTGCAACACATTTGCCATCGATTTCGCCACATTTCGCAGCTACTTTTATTGTAATTTTATTGTGCAATTCATTACATACTCTATCACACTCAACCTCTTCCTGGCTGAAATTATTGATGACACGTCCAGTCGTTTTGTACTTTATTGCTAAGTTTTAGTCCAATTCAATCGCAGCGAAGCTGAAACGAAAGTATAATACGGAACACTGCGTATTTATATAGGGGGCCGTTTATGGCATAAACAGGTTTATGCTACAGTACAATTGTTTAAATTTGTCTGTTTCTTACCCAAATTCTCCCACGAGTACTGAGAAATTGCCCAGGCAGCAGACAGTGCGCATGCGCAGAGCCGGGCGCGAGCTTGCAGGGCTGCTCTAGCTACACGGCGAAACGCATGATGCCAGACATCGAAAGTTTTTTAGCTGCTACATTCCCAAAAAATAATGTTTAAGCCCGTAAGCGCCGATCGCCGCGCAGTCTTACCCTTAATATGCAATCGGGGCGGCGGGCAGCAGAAAGTGCGACGCGACTGTATCGGGAGCAGAATGAAATGTATAATAAAAAAAAGCACGGTTACCATTTTGTTACTAAAAATAAAATGTTCAGCTTGCTACACAAGTAAAGGAAATACCACTGTAATTGCCGCACGAAACAAGTGCGAATGCCAGCGATATCATTGTGAAAATAAAGTGATCGAAGAAAGTGTTTATAGCGCTAATAGTCGCCCCAGTAAGTCGGCTTGTTTTCAGAAATTATTTCTCATTTAATATAATATTTCCGCTATAATATGGCATAGTTCGTTTTCGTTTGCAAGCGTAAATCCGACGACGGCAAACGACTGGGCGCAGAAGTAGGGATTTATGAAAAGGCATAGGCCTACAAAGCGCAGGGTATAAGGGAAGGGGACGGGCAGGTAAAAGCATTTTCTTTCAACAACATTTGTTGTAACTTTGACCTAATGTAGATCAATTTGCGAAAACGCCACGTGATACGCGGTGCATTGGAAAATCAGTGTTTGTACCCCTGATTGCTTTGCTGAAACAGACTATAAGCATTCTAATCGATTAATTTAATTTATTTTAATGGAAAACGCGGAAGATCCCTTGTGATGTGGGCATAGCAGCATTTATATAAGCCTGTGCGTAAAAAGAAAGTATGCTAGTTATAGGAAAACGTGAATAATGCAGCACTGGGCTCAGGTTCGGAACAAAGCTCTGCACCGGCAGATCTGTCACGCATTTATGCAGGGATGATTTTATTTGTGTCTGACTAATACTGTAAAATATTTTAAATTATAATTCCTTAACTGATATCACGCACTCTCACACGTTTTTCCTGAACATATTGTCTAAAAGAGGTTTCGTGCTCTTCAACAATAAAAACCAATTTAAAATGAAAGACTTCTCATTACTCGAATAACAGATACATGTAGTTTTATGTGGCAAAACGGTCCTGTTACAAGGAAGCATATTACTGTATGTAGGAAATCACTTTTAAGGCTTGATGCTTTAGATATTTCACAATATGTGCTTATTAATTACTGTATCAAATATGTATAATGCAATCTGTGTGGTTATACGTCCTGCTCAGAGCCACTGAAATTACAGTTTCTCACATTTTTCAGCGGGTTGTAGTGTGGTTACTTTCTAGCGTGTATCTCATTATTAGTCATCTTCGAAAGGATTCCAGTTAGTTTGGATTTTGGGTTCTGGTAAGTGCATTGTTTATAAGCTATAGCCAGAATCCTGATTTTAATTTGTTGTCTTTAGTGACTGGCATAATTTGAAGTGTTTTTTATTTGCTCATGTCAGTCTGCCATTATCCTGGTGTGTTGACCAAGTAATTTTTTTAAATTTATGGGTAACAACAGGATTCGGAAAGGTAAAGTAGGGTTAGAATCCCCTCAGTAACTATTGGTTATTCACCACAGGTGAACCTGGGGGTGAGCAGTAAACTGGGGCTTGATGTGAAGACTTCTTTGGTCGAGGTCTTTGTCAGGGAGAAGCCTTGCTAGAGCCACTGCCTTGGATGGTTTTATTGGACCAAAATTGATTGTGATAATTACTCTGGTTAAAGCATTCATCCAGAACTGCCAGGTTGGGCCATCTGCCTCCTGTCTACAAGATGTCAACCAAAAAGTACCGTCCAGGGAGGGATGGTGGGAGTTTGCAACTTTCCCCGACAACGTTGCCACCAAACAAAAATAAATAAACAACTCTTAAAAGATTCTAAGGCAGACACCTGTCACATTACAGGCCTGCTATGGCATTTAACAATTATGATTTTGATCCTTTGGTACCAACTGTGGAGTTGGTGCTGTATTTATATGACGAAAACATGAACATTTTCATTTGTAGAGAATATTTGCTTTTTTCAAGTGGTTTTATTAATATCTCGTGTGTCATCTGAAACATTTTATTGTTTCTCACATGCAAACCTGTACGCTTAGCAGCTACTACAACCAAAGAGCCAAAGGTATCATTTCATCTAGGCTAATGACAAATGGCACTGTTACATTACATTAACAGAAATAGGGCGTTCTACCTGTAAGAGGATTACAGAAATTCAGAAATAGCCATGGTATTGTTTCAGTTCAATATCTCTATTGCTATGGTCCGTTCATACGGGTCTGGGTGGGTATATGAAGATATGAAGTTCAATGCAGGGCTGCATGTAAGCAGTTTTGCACTGAACACCACAGCAGCTCAAACAAGCTGTACGTGCATATGTTGTGTGTGTGTGTGTGTGTATGGAGGGGGGGGTCTCAAAATCTTCTTAGAAGTATGTTATTTGTAGATCTTGTCATCTACTCCGACAATGAGATGTCAAGGGTCTTCAAAATGGATCACTGGGAGAAAAACAAGCATTTCAAGGACCTGCTCTCACAGTGGCTCTGTGACCTATTTGCATTTAATTTACTCAAAATCAAGTCTGGCTGGCTTCCCAGTTTTTTGGCAGCTGTTTATATCCCAAGAAAATAATGCCAAATTAATATCCTGAACATTGAAACGAACGCAGAGGCCTGACACGCAGAAGCGAAGCAATGCTAACGTATTTTTAGCGGCTGTGGGCAGTGGATGTGGGCCGGGCGGCTGGGGGTGGGCTCAATCCAGGCCAGCTTGAGAGAAGCTTTTCATGTTAGTAATCTCATTAGGTTTGTCCCCCGTTGCTGTGGTGCCCTACCTGCCACCGTCTGTCCCCATAAAGGAATCAGTCTCTATTCATGTTGTTGGACTACTGGTGCAGGTGTTGTGGGGCTACGCTAATCAAGCGCCATGGGCAGATGCCTACTGAGACCAAGACTGGGGAAACATGGGTAAGGTTCCTGGGCCTCTTGGAACTTCAGGCGAGATCGAGTGCCACTCTGAAGCTGGATCCCATATGTTTTGGTGACAGTGAGCCCATACTGGTCTGCATGTTCATTTCCTGGAGAGCATTGCATCCTACCAGCTAGGAAATGAGAACCACAGGACTCCAGTCTCAGAGCTTCCTTTCACACTATTACTGTAAAGATCTACTTCATTTGCCATGCCTGTACTTTGTTATTAGCTATTGTTTACACAGCCTATCTGATTATAATGAATTTCTTTAAATAATTTTACAACTTTTATATGTATATAGTTTACTTCTTTCGTATTATCTATTTATATATTGCTAACTTTATAATATTTGCATCAGCTTGGGAAGTCACTAACTTAATCTCATATGTATGTAATAAGAACATTTCTGAATCTTGATTCACATCATTGGCTTTTTAAACATGGATGCATTAAAAAATCATTCATGTATTGTGATTTTAGATATTGAATCTATGGGAAAATACAAGTGCCTCCAGAATTTGCTTTGAACTTAGCTTTGAAGACACATCTATCTGACCAAACCACATATCTTTCACTTGAATATATGTGAATATTTGGTAAATATGTGAATGAAGTAACTATCGTGTCTACATCTTTTGTCAGGTTATCCTGCGGAATCTGCTGATCTGTTTGGGGTCCTTCTATTTCCTGTACTACATCACCGTCAGTCTCTGCATTGGCTTTCTCAGGTGGGATGGAACGAATAAAGTTAAAATAAAGCACTTCCTTACTTTTGCTCTGTGTCGACCGCATGTGGCGGGCTACGGCTGAATGTGACTTCCTGTCTCAAAGACTCATGCAGTTGCACTCACATGGTATCATACGGCTCCTTCAATTGTTTTTAAGCCTCTAGCAGACATCCTGCTGGTGACTGTCGCTGGTATAACCTTTAACAAACGATGTGGTTATTGTGAATGTAGAGGCAGTGAGAGCTTCTCGCTGAGAGATCAGTATTCAGTGTGCTTAAATTCATATCTGGAAACAATCTATCAGTACTGTGCCTAGCATCTCTTCTACTTACAATCAAACAATACACTCGCTGCATTGTTCATCTTTCCTAATTGTTAGGGTGGAAGATCTTAATATCTGGCTGGCACCTTTTGACTTCACAATACAGGAATCATGGGAAAACCCAAAATATTTAGGTAAGTTTGAACAGGACTGCGGGTGTGTGTGGAGTTTGCATGTTCTCCCCGTGTCGTCGTGGGGTTTCCTCCGGGTACTCCAGTTTCCCCCCACAGTCCAAAAACATGCTGAGGCTGATTGGAGTTGACAAATTGCCCGTAGGTATGCATGTGTGTGTGAATGGTGTGTGAGTGTGCCCTGCGATGGATTGGCGCCCCATCCTGGGTTGTTCCCTGCCTTGCGCCTGCAGCCTCTGCGTTAGGCTCCGGACCCCCCGCGACCCCAAATGGGATAAGCGGTTACAGGAAATGGATGGATGGATGAACGGGACTGTAATGTTATGATGGACTTACCTTGTCTTATCATATCAATACAAGTCAATTCTTAGTATTGGTGAAAGTAGTGGAGTAGGTTGTAATATAGACTGCAAAACCTAAGTTACAGTGTTTCAGTGTGAAGAAGAAGGAATGGTAGCTTTACAGCCAGCAGGTCTGTGTGACAGAATTCCTTTTTAACGTACAGTGAGTGTGATTTCCACCGAGGTCACATACCTCCTTAGTGGTCTGCTGTTCGGGTGGCTGGTCGAGGAGTGTGTGTGGGACTACGCCATCACCATCACCCTCATCCACGTCGGCCTGACAGTGGCAGGTAAATGCTGCCATGTGCTACAAATTATTCCGGTCAGTAGACAACCGCGGACATGAGCATCACAGAAAAAATGATGAACTTGTAAAGAGTGGCGCTGATCAAAAACAACTATTTTGAATAATTTAGACTGCTGATTTTTAACTTACCCTTAAGTACCCCAGCCTTGTTTTTTGTATTGTCTGGGATGGGATCCAGGAACCTCCAGTGACCCTGACCAGAATAAGAAGTTATAAGATTGATGGATGGATGGATTTTTTTAATATATCTTTGAATATTGCTTTTTAATATCTTGAAAACACTTAATTTCGCCTGAGTGTCTAAGGGTATCACCGTGCACTGATTTAATAGAATTAGTCGATTCTGGATTAATTCAGAACTTTTCTTGTCTTTGGACACTTTTAGGGTTATTTTGAAGGAAAAGCAAATTGAATGATCTTGAATGAAACCATTACAATCAGTTTAGAGTATCTGGTAACGCTTCACTTGAGGGAGCACAAGTAACTTAGTTACTGCTGAAGTACAAATCATGAACAAATAGAGTAACTGCATGAAATACATGAACTGTATGATCGATTAGTGATGAACGAACATGGGATCAGTATGTAACTAACACTTAGTTTCTGGTTATTTAATACATTAAGTAAGAGTGTACAATTACAAGTGTTACCGAATATCCTTTAATATTAAAGTTAGATAGTTTGATATAACTGGAAATGTAATATAATAAAAATATCATTTAAATAATGAAAGAATTGAATCTGTATATCTGGATATAGACAATATATATTTGAGGACTGGACCTTGATTGCGCTTAATAATAATATTCATTTATTATGGATGCATTTTCAAATGCAGTTCTGTTTAAAACAGAATAATAAACAAAAGTCAACAATGTTTAATTGTCAGTGAAACTGGATTTTTAATTGCTAGTGTAATAACAATCATGTTATGCCATCGAGTTATCTTGTACCTAGGTTTAATTCTGCATTATAATTTTTCTCTTTAAAAACACAGCATTGAAACTCTTCCTCGTTGGAGAGGCCCGTGTGTTTAGCCTGTCCTCCTCTCTCCTTACAGTGATGTTTGACTTTCCGTCCGTAGAGCACTGGTGGGCTGCACTGGGTATGACACACTTTCTCTGACAAAGTAGGAACAAAGTCATAGCAATAAGCACTCAGTGTGCCATTAATAGTTAATGAAATTAATAGATTTTTTTCCCCTCCTTGATATTGTGTTCACTGTCAATATAATGGGCATCCTAAAGATGCTTTGCATTCTGGGAAATGGGTGTCTGTGCTCCTAATGAAACTAGAGGGAGAGGTACGACGGAACCTGCATGACCAACATCTCAAATGTTTCTGTTGTACCTTTGAGAAATATTCACTTCAGAAAAATGCCTGCTAATCTGAGAAAATGGGTAAAAACCATGTTATGTAAACTGTGCTGGTTAACATCTGCAAATGCAAACTGAAGTTTAATCACACAGTAGGGGGATTTTAGAATATATTAAGGATGCAGGATTATATACAACACGACCTCTTTTGAGGCAGGTCACATGAGCAGGAAGGAGGCTTGGAACAAAAAAGGAATTACAGAGCAAACAACTGCATCGAATAAAATGAAAGATACTAAGCACCCACCTAAAACTTAACACCTCAGATCATCAACAACTAACACCATTATACACATCTGAGAAAGCCCTTAAAAGTTCCCCCTTATACATACCTCTGGAATCCACCCAATTGGCCAGAGTTATCTGTAGTACTATAATCAGTCCAGTCAGGAGTTCATTAACTCAGGCTCCAGCCAACTGATCAGTCACTATGGAAACATGACACTTCTTGAACCCTGGCCCATTGTTCCACTACCATCACCTCATAGTAAGCCAAACTGAGGTAATTGCATGACTGTGTTACATCCATATTGTGCAAACTTGTTTAATATATACATTACTGTTCAAAAGTCTGGGGTCACTTAGAAATGTCCTTGTTTCCAAAAGAAAAGCATTTTTTTGTCCATTTAAAATATCATCGAGTTAATCAGAAATATGGTGTAGACATTGTTAATGTTGTAAAGGATTATTGTAGCTAGAAACGGCTGGTTTTTAACATAATATCTACATTGGCATACAGAGGCCCATTATCAGTAACCATCAGTCCTGTGTTCCAAAGGCATGTTCTGTTTGCTAATCCAAGTTTATCATTTTATAAGGCAAATCTGATCATTAGAAATCCCTTTTGAAATTATGTCAGCACAGCTGAAAACTGGTGGGCTGATTAAAGAAGCAATAAAAGTGCCCTTTTAAGATTAGTTGACTGTCTGGAGCATCAGCAGTTGTGGGTTCGACTGGAGACTCACAGTGGCCAGAAACAAAGAACTTTTTTCTGATACTCATCAGTCTATTGTTGTTCTGAGAAATGAAGGCTGTTCCATGGGAAATGTGTAAGTGACCCCAAACTTTTGAACTGTAGGCTATTTTTTATTTTTTTTTCTGGGCTCTGGGATTCAGGTTTAAAAGCTGTATCTGTGGAACTTATGTTTTCCATTTTCTTAGTAACCAAAGCAAATTACACACAGATTCGGGATTCAAGAACTTTGTTGTCATTACGCAGGCACAACAAAATTGCAGTTGTGTTAACCTCAAATGGTGCATTTCATATAAAGTTTTAAATTTTAACATTTCATAGCAACAAATTTTTTTCAGAAGCATTCCATTTTCTCATCTTAAGATACAACGGTAGAAATTCTCCTAGAATTGACATAATTTTGGTCAGCGTCTAGTTGATCAATCATCCTTGAGCTAATTGGAGGTATGTGTGGCATCTATCCAGAGCACCAGTATTTACAGACTTATCACGATCTTCACTGTTTATCGCTTTAGCGTCAAACGTTTTTTAGGGACAAACATGCTGCACAGGGAGTCAAAGTTCAGAAAAACCTGAAGCGATTCCTTTAGAACTTTTAAGAATGTGGCTGACACATGCGTTCCACAAAATGTTCTATTGATAATGATGAACAACAACTTCTGTGAAAGGTTACATAATGTCCGCAGTGGGGCATTTGGCTGCTGGAACCTTTGTGGTGAAACATTGCCGTGTTCTGCTCAGACTCCCTGCAATTCCTCTGTGTTTTTGATAGCTACAGATATTCTAGCAGTGATGACGTACCATTAACAAAGTTTATGTTCCTCCGTCCCAGGTTCCGGTTTGCTAATGATGATTTTCACTGGACAGCTTCTGGCCTACAGGCTTCTCAGGAGTAATTTTGTACATCCAACTGATCTTCAGAACTTCTAACGCATGTTGTGTATCTGCTTAAGTGTGTATACTTAGTATTTGTTATGTACAGTTGCCCATTTTGTTTAGTATATTTTCACATGCTGTTTAAAGGTAATTTATTTTTGGTATTACTTTACTGTCCCATGAGCGATGCCTTTTTTGGTATAAATAAATGTATAGAAATGTGTTTTCACTAAAATACACTGTCAATTAGTTGCATATTGATTTAGCTCTGGGCCTGTTACACTTGAACAGTTGACGCTACTACTGTACCCACATAAGCCCCACTGATGATATTTAAATAAAAATCCAACTGGATCAACAGGCAGTGAAAATGAAGTCTGATTTGTACGGAGGATAGTCTTTGCTTTTTCTGTGAGAGTTAAGGATGTTTCATATTGTCCCTCCTCAGTATTGCAGACATGCAGCAGGTTGCTCAGTGGGCCAAGCCTCTGTTCCTGTGATCAGAAGGTTGCTGGTTCAAGCCCAGCCTCGGTACATCCGGGGGTCCTTGAACAAGGCCTGTAACCCCCAGATCCCTGGGCGCTGCTATGGGTGGCTGCCCTTCACAGCCAGCTTGCTCTCACCTACAGAGAGCAAGTTGGGGGAGGCGTAAAAGAGAATTTCCCCACAGGGATCAATAAAGTATCTTATTATTGAATAGACCCTATGTTGCATAGGATTAGCATGCATGCTAGATTAGCAAACAAAAGGGGTGATTCAGTGATTTATTTTTTTTACTTTGAAAAAGGGAGACTTTAATTTTCTTTTTACAAAATACATTTTTCTGTACTGGTTTAAAAAAGTTATCGATAGGGACAGAAAAAAACGTATATTTGTGTGCATATACACATTTAGATACATTTAAGTAATAAATAAATGTATTTATTAAAGAAATGTGTGGTGCCATATTCAGTTTGAATCTTTTTTGTGTGTTGCAAAGTTCATGCTGGTGGAACTGTCTAATCTCCAGCACCTTCTGCTGACCACAGAATCTGTCTGGAATTAAGTGACAGTTCTCTACTAGTCTAATGATTATTCATTTAATGCTTGTCAAATCTTTGATGTGGCCAACACCTGCACATCACTTTGTAATTCCAAAGTGAACTTCAGAGAAACACATACAGACTGAGAGGTAACAGCCGGGAACTGTGCTCTGTTCTCACTGCCAGGTAAAGAAACTTTGGTAACACTTTCTATGAATAAATTCATACATTATAATGCATTCATAAAGCACTATAAACATGGCTATGAATATTGATAAAAAGGCACAACACACTACAGTCATGTTTATTATGCATTATGAATGCTTTATGAAGCTCTCATCTATAAAGCACTATAGATACCTTCATAATGCAGTACAAAGCATCCTTAATGCTTATACCGACCATTATAATGCATTATGAAGGTATTTATAGTGCATTACAGATGAGCACGTCCCTGGAGTTTATGAAGTATTCTAAAAAACACTATAATGCCTTATGACTGTCAATAGAAGATGCTGTAATGCTTTATTAATTCTTATACTGACCATTATAATGCATTATAAAGGTATCTGTAGTGCTTTATAGATGAGAGCTTCATTGGGGCTTATGAAATATTATAATGCATTATGACTGTCAATAGAAGATGCTGTAATGCTTTATTAATTCTTATCTGACCATTATAAGGCATCATGAAGGTATCTATAGTGCATTATAGATGATAGCTTTAAGTAAAGTGTTACCAAATCTTTTTTTTTAATAAATAAGGTAATTCCAGTCGTCTCCATGCAAATCATATATAGGATGAAGAAGGCCCTACACCTTTCTGCTTTCCTGTGTGAGACATTTCCTACACAGCACTTCCAAACATTTGCAGCGCAGTATTTGCAACAAGATGCCAACCAAAGATGTACATTAATCATTTAATGTGATTATATAAAGTCTGAGGACAGGATTAAAGCCGTGGGGGCGGGCTGTGACCTCGAGCTGTTTACACAGAAGGGTCAAACCACCTGAAGCATGACTTACATGGAGTAGCCCTGGACACTAACATTCAATACAGCCTGCAGGGGGCTCCACTCCACAGGCCCACCAAGGGAAGATCAGAGCACAACACGGTTGACACAATGCCTGTTGCACGCACATTTGCGAAGTCTCCTCCTTTTATTTGCAGTATACTACAGATTCTGGTGAGAGGGAGTGTCACTGTGATTCTGTGGTAGGGAAGATTTTATGTTTAGTTGTGAATCGGATTTTCCCAGAGAAGCTGTCTCTAACAATTCAAATTGTGGATCTGAGACGTGTCCCTCAGGTTATAGAATATAAATATGATAGAACACTATCATAAAAAAACTACGTTGGTAATAAAAACATGCATTTGGAAATTATTAATATTTTTACCTGGAGCCCAGAAATAACATTCAGCTTAACCTGTATTGAAAACACTCTGTATAGACAAAAATTCTAATATCTGACTAAATACATGCCTGTGACATGATTTAAAAAGTTTGCGCTTAAAAGCAACATTTTATAAATTGAATAAGACCTAATATCAAGCTGCTGAGGGTACCATTGCAGTACAGTGGTCAGCGCTGTCGCCACTGGGCCCAGGGCTTAGCTCTCCACCCTGGGTCTGTGCGTGTGGAGATGGCATGTTTCCTCTGGGTCTAAGTGTGTACATATGTGTGATTAAATAGATATATTGATTAGACAGACTAGATTATATACATACATACATACTTCCTTCCTTCCTTCATTGATCCGAAAGGAAATTTAGCCCCGCATCCTGGGTTAATGCCTGCCTTGTGCCTGTTGCTTCCGGATTAGGCACCGGAACCCAGCGACCATGGATGGACAAGTGGATGGATGGATCATGATGCTGCTTAAAGCCCCACAACAGACATTCTTCTCTCAAAGCCGAAACCTAAGCATGAAAGGCTTTTAGCAATGTTGAGAGCACAAATAATTTTGCACAGTGGATGCACCAGCCCTTGGGATCAGTGAAGACAAATCAGACCAAAACAGGTGGCAAACGCGAAGGGCACGTTGACAAAACCTCTGCAGGCATCTAGGCTGCAAGCTGAAGTTTTTACAGCAGAATGCGGAAGCGGGTTTGAGTGAGCGAAGTTGGAAGAGCAGCATGGTATTTAAATATGACATTACTTTAGCTTCACATTTATGCCTGTTATATTTCATTCCTTAAAGTGTAATTTAATCTCTGGTCAGGCAAATGACCATTTTATAGAGTAACAATAGAACCGATCTCTCTATCAAATGGGAAGCCTTTTGAAGACGATTTCAGCAATCTGCCTGGCACTTCCTCTAGTTCTGACCTATGCCTCCTTATTAACCTCACGGGGGATAACGACTGCATGCTGCATGATCCGATCACAGACCTGGTGACGGAATAAGGAAAATGGAGGGGCATTTTTTAATTTCAGCAGGTTTATAGCCCTGTCAACGTTCAATAACACCGCGTTTAATGTATAATACACACATCTTGAACCGTTGTTGTTAATTTAAAGCTTTACGAAGTTTTCACTGGGAGTTTATTTAACGTTACATAATAAACGCGGACTGTCCTTCATCCTTTACGTTTATTTAACGTTACATAATAAACACGGACTGTCCTTCATCCTTTACGTTTTTTCCATCCAGTCACAATGTATGATTACCAGCTTTTCGCTCTCATATCTCCTGATTTTCCAAAAAAAGAACTCATGTAGATTTTAGAATGTCCCTGTCATTTTCTTTTCCATTTATTATGATAAATTTCAGTGAGGCGCTAAGATATTTGCACGGAAACAAAGGAAATTATAATTGAAGTTTTGTGATTTTTTCAGCTGTATATAAATAATTTTCTTTTACTCACACCAAATAAACGACCTGTTATTCTCCGTTGTACTTTTCCTAAGTCTTCGATGATGAAATAATCATTTTCCCCACATTCCAGCTGACACATGAAAGCATCACATTCATGGTTCACGTCCACCCACAACAACGAGAAATGTAAAAAGTCTTATATAAAACAGAATTATATTTTCCATTATATATTTTTTCCTATTGTTCCCCATACTGGTGAAATAGTTACTACGTTTTTACGAAGATTATAAATAATTGAAATACCAACTGCGACTATGCGACAAAACGCGCGTTAATACTGTTTACTTTTTGTTTTACTGCTGAATGGCAGCGACTGATTGTATTTTAGAGAAAAAAAAACTAAATCCAATCTAAAATCCGAGTTTGTTGCCTATTTAACAAAGGGATTTTTCGCTAGGCGTGACGGGCATTCATATACCGGGAGCCGCCATTGGGGGGCAGTGTTCGTCACTAACGGCGTGCCCAGTTATGACTGATCGGATGAATAATAGATCAGGCATGTTGGAGTCCATGCGATAAGTCTGTTCACTATTTTAGGCAGGCTCTTGCAATCCGATATTATAAAACTTTGTCCTCGTCATTCTGGAAAGCAGCTGAAGGGTGGTGCAGTCAGTTTGCGACTAGCAGGTCGATTACATGTAAATTAGGAACAGCAAACATCCCAAGAATCTACTAATAAAACAAGGAATTCCTTTTAAAAGTGAAAATATGAAATCAAATATAATTAAGATGACCGGGGATGACCATGATATATCAAACCAGTTAGTAGATGAACTGGACACAAACTCAGCATGCATAATTTCGGGTTATAGTCGGAGTTTTTAGCAGAGTTATATAACAGGGGCTCATTCACAGGATCTTGGGAAGGTGCGTCTGCTTTGACAGCCGACTGGAAATGTACATGAAGCATGAAACTCTGCAAAACCTGATAAATTTAGCGCACTGCGTACTGTTTTTTGCCCAACACCCATATGTACCCTGAAGGTTGCCGGTTCAAGCCCCAAGCGGAGCACTGCCTTTTCAACGGCGCTTGAATAACAGAACCAGAATTACTGCACATTGGTCCAAAAGGCGCAGCAAAAAACAAGTTAAATCGTTGACATAAAAAAGGGAATTACACAGGCTACACTGTTCAATTCGCTACGCTGAGGTTAGATGGACGATAAACCCTACAGAATTTAACCAGTAAACTAGGCTACATAAAATTCAAACATAATTTATTGGATTCATGGATCTCGGGGGTGGGATGGAATTAAATGTTTTGGAAAAGTATTAATTAGACAAGATAAACAAACCAAAACGAAAGCCCAATAGCCAGTGTTAAAAATAAAATAGCAGGTTAATGTGAATTGAATTGCAGTTTCCAGTGCGGTCTGACCTACATGCGGTGCCCTTAGTCTGCGTTTGCGAAGAAGCCCTTTCTGTCGGCGGGGGCTCCTCCCAGGCTCCCGGTCAGCCTGCGGAGGGGAGGAGCCCAGGGAGGAGCCCCCATCCACACAGCCGCGGAGAGGAAGAGGAGAGCCCTGCTGATCCCGTCCCTGCCAGCCCCACCGCTTCAGCCCGGGCTCCCCCACGATAATGCAGCCGGCGACATGAGCCGACAGCAAGGCGAGCACGGGGTGGTCCTGACCGGCTACTTCAGCAGCAGCCAGGCCCGGCCGGCAGCGGGCGTGAGCGGCGGCGATGACGCGGACTGCCCGGTACCGAGGTGAGGGAGGGATCGCCGACAGCCAGGCGTGCGCTTCGGATTATGGAGAGGTCCCACGGTGCAAAGAGCGAAGGTCCGCGGTGTCCGTGCGAGGCGTGGAGCGGGACGCCGCCCCGCTGACTTACTCCGGCGCTGCTGGCCGGCAATAGTGCTGCCCCGTCAATGCTTAATTTATAATGGGGCGGGCCGATCGGCGGCGTAAATAAAACAATTACAGCAGTTTAAAGAAAGTTACTTTTTTAAGTTTTGCGATAAGAACTAACAGAATTGCATGACATTTCAAAATGCAGTTTTTATGTTCCTCCGTTGCGAGCTGCATCACTGAACTCAGCGGAGGGGATGGAATGCAAACTTAGCGACGATTCGCAAAGACATCCTGCGCATTCTGGCATTAGGGAATGCCCCTCCTCGCACCCCCCCGGGCCCCTTCCTGGGGCCATCTGGAGGACGTGGGTGTCCTGCGTCCTCCAGATGCCCGGGGTCTGCCGCCGGCGTCTGCGATCGCCAGCTGTGATCGCCCGCTGCTGCCCGACCTGTGCCAGGGGTCAAGCTTTTGTAAATGCCTGGCAAGGACCTGCCGTCCTTTTGTCTTTATCAGGATTTGCATGGGAAATGGGAAAAGGTGGCGGTCACGTGGAGCCCGTACTTGAATGTATTTATTTTTGTTGTTTTGTCCTTAGGCCATCTGGTGTACCTACCTGCCTTTGTTTTAGTGGCTGAAACTACCGGGACAGTGAGCAGTGTAGAGTCATTTGAAGGATAGTTTTGCCTTAGTTATTTTTTTTCGCATCTTGGCGAGTTTTTATTATTTTCATGCTTTATGACGAGCTGAGCAGATCCCAGAAATAACCTGAGCGAATGTTTCCCTGAAACCATGATGGTTACATGACTTGTTTCCACCGGTGAGTTTTGTACAGCCCTCAGATGGGTGTGTTGGTTTTAAGCTTTGTGTGTGTGTGTATGTATGTTTGTCAGTTATTCATTTGATATTCAGACAACCTCTATTTCTCTTTGTCACATACAGATTGCTCTATATTAATGAACGTTTTCTTCGGGATTATACGGAGTACGTTATACTGACATGGTCTTACCATCTAGGCCTATTAATATGTTCATACATGAAAAGTAACAGTTTCGTAGGGCAATAGATGGGGGCACAGGAACCCTAACTGCAGTTAGAACATTAAGGAGACTGCCGATCTTAATGTGATTGAGACGCTAAAATCAGTATTTGCAGCTGGGGAATCTTAGCCTTAGTGTATAATGTTAGGCCTATTTTTTAATCACTTTCTCCTTGCCAAGGCACACTCATTTATGCAGTGGTCTGTCACATAGTTTAGAAGTTACGGTCCCGTGGTAAATGTTGCAGTGAGTGTTTTCTCTGCATGTGTTGGATTTAAACTAAATTGCTGCTTGTTATCTGCAGTAAGATTACAGCCTACAAAAAAGTAAAAGTGACAAAAAAATGAAAAAACAGAAAGAAAAACAGTGAAATTGTTAGCAGTTTTATAATTGGTTGGAAAAGAGGGTTTATCCCTTTGTAAGTAGCGCTGGAAATTTTAGTTCATGTAGCCTAAGCTGGTTCCTAGCTGGATCAGATGAGTCAAATGTCCTGAGAGTCCTCTGCCCACAGCCCCGTGAGATTACCCCGACAGAGTCTCTCTTCTGGATGATTTGTCAGGGTGTGGGGTCGTGGTCGACCCGTCAGTCTCCCCGCATCATAAATTAAACAGGCCAGTTTGGTGCCGTGGAGGGGAAGGGGCCTGCGGGAGAGCTGTTGAGAGAGCGCCGAGACTCCGACGCTGTGCTGGAAGAGCCGACGGTGAATCCTGGATGCGATGTGGAATCTGGAGAGCGTCTGGAAAACCATTAGATTCCTATCACGCACTGCTGGTGGCGGTGGTGACGCCCGGTGTCCCCTTTCAGTGGCGTGTGCACGTCCTCCGGAATAAAAGCCCTTCAGATAAGACCAGATAAACATCCAGCGATCTAACACGGCCCAGTAGCGTGCTGGTGCTTTTCTTAGAAATTAAAATGAGGAGATGCTATCGGCAGACTGTGCTTGGAGACTGCCACACTCTTCTGTCTGTGAGGATGGCAACTGGGAACAGCGTCGGGCGTTAATGTTGACATTTTACTGTGCAGCCTCAGGGAGTCTGTCCCTGCTGGTTTTATGCCACTGGTCTACAGGTTTATTATTATTATTATTATTATTATTAATATTATTGTTGTGGCTGTTATTAGTTAACTAATACATAAAAATACAAGT
>JAAGVU020000005.1:164819-186680 GCA_011763525.2 Mormyrus iriodes | reverse complement strand
GTTCTCCCCAAACGAGCTTGATGGGCCGAATGGCCTCCTCTCGTTTGTACATTTCTTATGTTCTTATGTTCTTATGCAATGATGTACAAGAGTTGAACAATGAAACTGAAATACTAGGGCTGCATTTCCTGATAACAGCGACTCTTAGCATCTTACGAATACTTGAAAGGTATAACTTATGAAAGGTGTTTACTTTTCAGTGTGCATTTCCAGAACAATCCCTTAAGAGACTGCATAAGGGAGAGCTTCTGAAGAGCAATGTTACTCTGCACCGGGACACCTAATTGACTGACATCGATGGCTTGAGAATTGATGATTCCGTCCATGCAGCAATTGCTTGACTGCAGTGCGAGAGAAAGCAGTGTTCTTTGTAAATATAACACTGCAGGAATCCTTCTAAATTTTGCATTAACCAGAAGTGATGGTTTGGGCTGCAATAACAAAGCATTCCTTAGGCCCAATACTTGTTTTAGATGGTGTTTTGGTGGAGCAAGTCAGGAAACGTTTTCCACCACCAGCATCACATAGCAACCTGGTTACTGTTCTCAAAATCCCTCTGGCCACTGTGCAGGACTTGTATCAGTCATTCCCAAGACGAATCGATGCTGTATTGGCTGTTAAAGGCAGCCCTACACCATACCAATAAATCATTGTGGTCTGGAATCAGGCGTTTCAGTTTCATTGTTCAACCCCTGCAGTATGTATGTAATAAGCCTGAAAAATGTTTATGGAGTATTTCACACATCTACCGTAGAAATCATTCTTATCTTTTTAGCGTTGATAGATTCTGGAACATGTTCTAGAACATGCCACATAGCCAGACACAGGCAAACTGGGCCCAACAGAACCACCTGTCTACATATAATATGAAGTTCATGTAAATTAGTGCCTTTTGAGACCTGGCATGTGGTCTGAGGCACTTCATAAGCTTCCTGGAGAATCTCCAGATAAACTATGACCTTATTGCAAGAGTGCTTATGGGAAATAGCTGCTTCTGTGGATGCCTGGCTGCAGAGACCCCAGGCAAAGAAGCTTCCTACTCTAAAAGGTGACATTAATGAAATCGAGCTGCACGCCACCATCTCCAGGCGACCGCGATTGCCCACCTCGATTCTGAAATCCTTTCCAGGATGAACTGACTTCCTTCTGGTGCTGTGTTGTGGCAGTTCTGCCGGTTGCATTATTACATCACGCTACAAGCTACCTCCAGCTAGCAATTTTCCTCTCTCCCTCCTCCAACACCCATGCTAACTCTTTTTCTTAACTCCTGCTCATTCACCTGGAATATGCTGTCCATTTCTGACCCCTTCAATGTTTCCTCTGTCAGCACATAGTCTGCTCCCATGGACCGAAGTTCCTCCTCCACTTCCTGTCGGTTGGGTCTGAGAAGACGTGTCTATTACCGTATATTATATATTAATCTTGCATTATGTATAACTTCTTATATTACACATTTTAATTTCTATTGAGTTTCTTTAAAACATTGTCTGTACTTCTGAGGGGCTCATACCTGTTCCTTATTATGCATATAGTCTTGACACCTAATGCAGCAGCAATCTGGATGACTGCTTGTCCTACTGCACTATTGGCTCCGTTCTGAATGACTGTGTCCCCTACAGGTGGGAGGAGTAAATGTCTGCACACCAGCCAGTGTTTTTAGCACAGTAAATTACTTTGTCTAGAGAAAGTGAATAGGCCCATTCGGTATACTATTCCACTGGACCACATACCTGGCTGTAGTGGCTGGAAGTCATGTAGCATCCTATAGGCAGTACAGGGGTTGACACCAATGGTAGCTGCACCCAGCAGAGATATGTCCTTGGGAACCTTGATGAGGTCACTCATATCACACACCACTTCTGTCCTCCACGTCCCTTGAGCATTGCACAGGAGGGTCCTTAATACTGGCCAATCACGTAATAGCAAACCCTCCAATGTTGCTATGACACACACATCTAGATTTTTCTGTCACTTGATTAAGCTTCCAAGCATGCCAAAGTGAAACAATGCAATCTGTCATCTGTACGTGCTATAGACCTTTAATGTAGCCTGGGTCATATACAGGGGCGGGGCCAGAGGGGCAGTGGCTCCAACTGAAAGCTGATAGGCCCCTGGAGTGTCCTCTCCCCTGTCACTCACTAATTCAAAACATATCATTGACTAATGATAAGGTTGGCCCCTCTGTATGAATTATGGCCTCTTTTATACCTCCCCCTCACCTTAAAAACCAATCCTATAATGACCTCTGCAGGTAGCAGCATCTTATAATTGGGATCTCTCACCAAAACCAACATCTACAGGAATGGCCCAGTCTCCAGCACTCAAAGAGGTGACTTTACTTCCCACTTCAATGACCTCCCCAACGCCTTCGTTTCCTCCAACAGCAGGGAAGGGGGGGCGTATTGGATACGTTCCTGCACATTAATATAACCAATAAATGCAGCACGATCAGGGTTTGTTTAAGAATATGCTTGCAATGCTCACTAGTCAGACAGTTTATGTAAATCTTATACATGAATGAGGGTGGCGTGGTGGCTCCATTTACAGCACTGTTACCTCACACCTACGGCGTTGGGGGGTTGTTCTGTGTGTGTGGAGTTTGCACCCCCAGTCTGCATGTTGCACGGTTCCCCCCACAGCCCAAAGGCGTACAGTTAAGCTAACTGTGGGTGTGTGTGTGTGGGTTTCCTGTGATAGACAGGCATCCCATCCAGAGTGGATCCCAGCCTGGCCCCCCTACTACCCAACCAGAAGATGCGGTTAGAAGATGGATGGAGCCTCAAAAAGATATAAGAAAATGGTATCTCAGTACTAAAACAAAATAGGAATTCTGCGCAAATCTATCTCTAGTATGCTTGTGACAAGGTCCGAACTAGCTGATGGGTTTTTGAGCTGGCAAAATTTATCGTGGGGACTCCCCTTGACTTGGTAAAATTTATTCTGGGGCACTCCAAAGTTCAGGGATAATTTTTAATCCCAATCAAGCCCTGCTTGTCACTCAAAGGTAAACAAAATATTTATATTAGCATGTTGGCAAGAATATCTAGGCTCTATCTGGGTGAAGATATATAGGCTGTCTAGACTAACAGTTATACTCTGGTTATGCCCAGGCCTGACTCTTGCAGCCTCCTGCTGAGAGCTCCGCTGGCCTCCTGAATCTCTACTCCCTGGATATACACTTCCCACCCAATAACTCTGCACCCCCACTGGCTCCACCTCCCCATCAGAGCCTGTAGACGATCGACCTCCGCTGCCTGTCATTGCCCTGCTGTCTTTTGTTCCTTCCTCCCCCTGTAGCCCCACATTCTCGGTTTATCCCTTGTCTGTCTGTCACCTCGTGGCACCTGGTCCCACCCCCACCCCCATCATACAGACAGCTTCACGCGAAGTTCTCCAATAAGCAGCTGACAGACAGCAGAACTGGATCATCATCACCTTCTTACCATGATGTTTGGCAGAAGCGTTACTAGAGATTTATGAAAGGGGGGGCTAAGCCTTTACTAGGGGGGGCTGATGAAAGTGGCCGACATCACTAAAACTAATCAGTGTACATTAATTTGCACGAGGCTAACGCCCCCCTAAAATAGCCCTAGTGAAACCTCCTAGTGACATGACGTCAATAATCTGATAATCTGGATAACAGCAGCTGACATTGGCAGTCTCTGCACTGCCAACACTATTCATACCCGGCCATGAAGTTGTGTGGAAAAAACAATGGTTGAACCCTTGGATTTCTGAATGAATGATCTTATCAAACACACAGAACACTGAACATAATTAGTCTCTTTTGTACAATGTTGTTTGTTAAATGGATGAAGGTCAGGTCACATTTTACTGGCCGTTCATGAAGAAACCCAGACAATTACCAGATAAATGGCTCACATAGTTTTCAGAACTATGTAGTCGTAAGATCTGCATACAGAATTTTGGTGTAGAGTATCATATCTGTTACCTAATATCATAATAGATCGGATATCTATCATTGTACAATTTTTGAGACGTGTACAGTTTTCTGCATTCCGTTTATAGTAAAAAAAGATACAGTAGTGTACAGAGATAAACGCAACACAGCATGTACCTTGTAGCATGTTGATATCAGCCGGATTCACTGGTGCAGCAAGTATCTTCAGTCTCACGCTGTGTTTATCAACTGGTGGTAAAGTCATTCTCTCCAGCCTTAGAATAAAAGACAGACATTTTATTAGGTATTCTTTGTTTAGTCTTCCGTCATTTTTGTTGTCTGTGACCATTAGCTCAATGGAATGGTCTGCAGGTGAACTTCATTGAATATTTACACACTTTCCTATTCGGTCTGGCCGAATGGTGCATTAGCTACGTCATTGGGGGAAATGGCGCCCTCTAGCGCTTTAAAGGGAGGTCAGCACATCATTTCTGAGTAGACGTTGAGTGCAAAGGAGTTTTCAGTTGCTCTGCAGCCTTGCAGCCAAAGCAGTTTCCCCCAGCTTTTCAAAACACATTAGTTGTAAAATATATCTCAAGAAAAAGGTCACTTGCAGTTTGACCTGATTTGTACACATTGCTCAGACTTGCAAAAACCTTAACTCTTGATTGCTTTTTAAGTTCATTACACTGAAAAACCTTGAAGCTGCATAAATGATTCCTCATTAATTAACAATTATATGATTTGGGCAATTTGTGCTCCTCACACAACAGTGCAAATTAATATTCAAGTTTATTAATCATTCCATCAATTCCAGAGTCATTAATTAAGTGAATCAAGCAGTTAGGCTTGAGAATTTGGATAGCAAGTGTTTTAATGGACAAACAGATTTTCACTTAACATTATTCAGAAATGCAGGGGTTTAAGTTAAATTGTGTCCAAAATTCAGTTGGCGTCTCTGTAGACTTGGTGAGTTTTGGAAATTTAATCAAAGTTCTTTGTCGGATTACATGAGGACTGAGTGAGTTTTGGCTCCCAGTACTGTAACATTTGACGAGAAAGCCTAGCCTTCTCATCTCAAAACAACAAAGATTGGACTGACTGAGTTTTGGAGATTTGCTCTTCGATTGTTTCATGCATACATTTCAATTCAAGTTGTTGAGGAGCCAACAGTAAAGTAACAATTATTCATTAGTAATTCCATATGGATTTATGCAACACAAATCCATCATACATGGAAGCAGAACTGGAAGTAAAACTCACCCTAGGCGAGTCGTTCAGAGAGAGAGGCCAAGTACAAAAAACCCACCTGGCTGTGAAAATCAAAATGTATGCTGGTCTGAACTAGCTCAGGTAACTAATAGCAAAAGTTCTTAAGTTACAACCCTGCGTATATGCATGGTGTCAGATCACAGGTGCATTATAATGCATTTCAAAGCAGCTGTTGGTTCCTTACATTGCATTGCTGTTTTGTCTGAATGTTAGTCTTAGTCTTTTGTCCATTAATGAAGCTACTTCAAAAAAACAATAAATAATAAATATGCTGCATGTTTTTGTGATGGAAACGCAATGCTGACATAGCATTTTACTGGTAATAGTTCAATTGCAAGATGAAGGATGAGTTGTGAATTAAAACATAGTATTCAATTCAGTTCACTCAAAATTGTAATGTTTTAGTGCTACGTGTTTGACTGCTGTGTCATTTAGGGTGACCCCTACCCTGTGCTCTCTGCTCCCTAGCGGGGGTTCAAAGCCCACTGTGATCCTTTACTCTATAAACAGATGGGAGATAGATAAATGGATGTTATGCTGGTTATCTCAGCTCTTGTCTTTGCTGTAGAATTCACTATATCAGTGTTTATCAACCTTGGGGACCCCAAGACAGTCCAGGTTTTCGCTTCCTTCCAGCTCCCAGTCAGTCAAAGTCAACAAATACCTGCTGCAGGTGTGCTGGGAGCTGGGAGGGACTGTCTGGGAGTCCCGGAAGCCTGGGTTGACAAACACTGAACTCCATTTTATATTTTTGCATATTATGCTGTATATATGATGCTTGCGGGTAGCCTCTGAGCTTGCTGACTGCTCTCACTGACTGATGTACTGTAACAGAGGAGTGTGCCGATCGCTTACCGCAGGACGTCCGCGTGAGCTCCGTTCTGTCTGTACACTAGTGCGGAGCAGATGTGGAGGCGTCTCACGCTTTCTGCATGTCGGCCAGTGGTATGGTGCTCACTTCCCACCCGTGCATGGCACCACACAGAACCCCAAGCCTGGCTCATATGCCGGAGTGCCCTCATGCCACCGTCCAGGAATAGATCAGCCTTAACTTGGAGGTGAACAGCCTAAGCTCACTTCTGCAATTGGAAATGTCCTATATATGCCACTCCTGTCCAGCTCTGCATGACAAAGGACTTTCACTTTCCTTGCTTCTGGTTAGCTCTGTCCTCCCTGGGACTAAATGTCTCCACCCTTACTACTGCTGTTCTTGGGTTATATTTACGTTCATTTATCAGAAGTAAATTGCACAGCTTGGCACAGGACTGGCACTGGTGTCCTTCGGCACAACCACAGCGCCAAACCCTAGTAAACACCCGACGCCCCAAGATGCAGTAGGCTAATCCCCCCCCAGCCATCCACCGAGAGCCATGGGCACACCCTGCCCTGCTATGTCCTGGCACGCCCAGCTCGAACCTGTCCTGCAGCCCCACATGGGCACTCTGCCAGCCCTGTGTCCTGGAGCAGGGCAAGCTCGCTGTGCTTCCTGTCGTACCAGTTCTGACAACCTGCTGATGTCACCAGCAGTGCCATCAGTCCTTTTCACTCCCCCGACAGCCCACAGTTGTTCTGGAAAGGCAGGGTCCTGGCTGCCTGGCCCTCCGGCTGGCCGCATGGGGCAGGCAGAGGCTCCCCTGGCGAGCTCTGCAGCCACCCCACCCCCAGCCATAGCGTCGAATGGCCAGCATCAAATATTTAAGATGCGGAAAGGAGCGGGAGAGTGGGGCGGGGGCTGAGCCAGTCCGCTGCATCACATGACACCGCCAACAGCCAATTGCGGCACTGCGTTCTACTGCGGTAACCAAGCACGCTGCATCACCGTAGCGATGTGGCCCCATGCCTGTTCACGCAACACGCCTGTATAAATGCCTGTTCTTATATGCTGTAAAAGTTCATTTACCTTCATTTATCAGATACCTTTTTCCAAATTGACATACAATGAAGAAAGCAGGGCCAGCCAGTCCCTGGAGCAATTGGGGTTAAGGGCCTGGCCAGGGAAGTTCCTAGCTATTGAAAAGATTAGGGGCTAAGTCAAGTTTACCAGGGGCTTGACTCTTTCTTTTTTGAAGGAAGATTGGCATCGGGGCTGAAATACTCAGGGTTATATAATACCCATGGCCCTTACTTAAGGGCCCAACACTGACCATGGTATTCGAACCAGCCATCTTCCAATGACATGCACGCATAATCCTAACCCATGTGCTATACCAGTATGACTCATTGATACAAAAATCATGCATTTTTCAAAGTCTACAAAACTGTTTCCACTGAATTTTGAAACTTATAAATGCAGTCTCACTCTTTAAATTCAACACTGTTCTGGCAGCATTCACACAATTAAAATAATTAATGCAAAGTGGCTTTTGCGGCATGGTGGCTCAGTGGATAACACTGCGGCGTTTAATTCTCAGCCCTGCCTTTGCATGCGTGTAATTGTCATGTTCTTCCCGTGTTTGCGTGGATTTCCTTCGGATCCTCCCACCATCCAAGAACATGCATTTAATTGAACCGGTGTCTCTATATATCCTTTAGTGCGTGAGTGTGAGCTGATGTGGACTGGTTTCTATTATGGGATATCCTCTGTATTATGCACCATTGTTCATGGGATGCATTTCTTCTGAATTAAAACTGCTTAATTCTAGTTTGCTCATTTTTTAAAATGAAATATTTAGAATGAAATGACATCCTTCTTGGTCTGCAACATGACACTTTCAGTATTGACTTTCTGTAGTGTTGAAAAAAAATGGTGTAAAAAGGTTCAAGGCGTAAATTAGAAAGTCTCACTTCTCATTCCACATGTCTGAGGGTTTTGTCAGTTCATACCCAGGAAATGTAACTGACCAAGAGCTTTTGAAGCTTCCATAAAAGATCAGAGAAAATGGGAACTCTGGGGTGTCTCTGAAATGTGTGTGGGCTCAAATGAAAGACACCCTGTCACTTCAGTAATAGGGATATATTTGTAAGTGCATTTACAAGAACTCTGTGCAGCATCATCACACCATGCATACGTGAGAGGCACATGGCTATGGCCAGAGCAAAGAGAAAGACCTTTCTATCCTTCTACAGAACCATGCAAACATCTTGTATGGGTCTGAAAGATAAGTCCTTCCAGAATAAAATACTTTCAGCTTTGAAAAAGCAAAACACATCAAATCCAGTCATCCAATCACACACAGCTAGGCAGAATACTGGGGTACAGGAAGGATTGTGGCAAGTCTTTTATGCTCTGCTTTTAATGTGGTGCCGCAGGTATTGATGCATGGTTCTCAAGCAGGTTCAGTTTGACGGGCAGGTGAGAGGCTGTACTCCATGCAGCTCCACCGCCCTCTGCAGGTGAATTTCCTGGACCCTGGGTCCCTTAGTCAGCTTGAGGTTGCGCATACAGCCCTTGAAAGGTGTGCTGGTGGTCAGCCCAAACTGCTTCAGTCCATCTGAGACAAGACATCAGAGAAGCAGATCAGACTAGCGCAAGGTCATGCAGAGACGGCTCAGAGCAAGCAGACCCCTCATTGTCAGTCACCTGAGATGCACTATTTAAATCCAGCTTGAAAATACTTTAGAAATATGTATAAGATACCTCTGAGCCAATCAGCAAAGTACAACAGCTTACAGAAGAATCAAGCAAAATTATGATAAACACAGAGTGTTTCTCAATACTAACAACGCAAAGATTGTACTTGTGGTCCTGGGCAGTATTGCTAATTTGCCTCCCACCAACGGACTTGGGCCGCAATGAATCATGGAATTGGTCTCGTTAGGCAAGGACGCAACCAATGTATGCTTGATATATGAAGTGGGGCAAGAAGGACATCTGGGGATTTTTACCATCCTTTGTACTTCTGTTCTCGAGTTTCAAAATTGGTCTTTGGCAATGGAAGATGATGTGAAATGGGCACATGAGAACACAATAGTTTTGCATTGAGAAGTATTGCTTAACAGTATTGAGAAACACCCATAGTCAAGAATATCATTTGAGAAGCTTTCTCAAAGACATAATGCAAATCTCTGGGAGGTTAGCTGGGGGGGTGGATGAGTGACCCACCTGGGTAACCCCCGACATAGATGGGGTCGTTGGTGTCCACTGATGTGGACCTGACGTGGGGGCTCTCCGCTTCCGACTTCTGACCGTCCACTATCAGTTCCAGCCGATGCTTCAGCTTGTGGGCGATCACCGAGTGCCACTGGCCGTCACAGAGGGCTGCCTCCGTGTCGGGCTCGTGCATCGCTGTGACCCGGCCCAGCCCGTTGTCAACGTGGAAGAGCAGCTGGGCAAAGGGCAGCATCGCTCAAGTCACCAAGTGGCACCAAACCCTCCGTTTTTTAAACACAGCTCACATTCTCCTAATCCTTATTGGATAAAAACTTCTGGGAAGATAGATGGGACGCATGGATGGACAACATCATATTTACGTCACAAGCCAAAGGGATGGAAGTCTAAGGAAGACTAAGGAAGTCTCAGTAACACTTTCTATGAATGCCACGTCTATAAGGATATACGAACACATTCAGCAGGTCATGACCTTAGATTGGGGAAGCTGCCAGTTAACGTCCTAGGAATCACGCTGCTATTGTGCCATAAGAAAGGTGTCTGGTAAAACGCTCGTCTATGTAAATATACAGAAAACTGCACGGCTTTCTGCTAAATGTACCGCAGGAGAAGTCGCTGGGGGTGTGTTGGGAAATCGAGGAGACGAGTACCTTGCCATTGTGCAGCTCGATTCCCAATCCGTCCATCTTCTGACTGCTGACCCCCAGCAGAATCCCACTGCTCTGGGAGGTTCGGAACTCCAGCTCCAGGGACATGTCCATGCCAACTTTGTAGCTGTTCACTGGATGCATTGTGGGAATATGAACGAGGACACTGGTCACTGCAGAGTCCTTACAGTGGCCACAAATCCGTCTATCTAGCTCTTGAGTCACGCATGCCATAAAAAGTATATAATTTTATTACATTTTCAATCCAAATACCCTATAGGTGCTTGATGGACTTTACTGTACTACTCACAGGAAAATATGATGATTATTATAGTTAAACATCAAAATCAATCAAATCTTAGACTTTACAGGAGCCAGCTCTTCAGGGTCATGGGAGCGAAGCCCATTGAAGCAGACAAATCCATCCTCCCCGCTATCACCCGCCGCATATCCCACCTGCTTTGGCATATCCTGTGCCATTGAAGTAGTTGCCCTTCTCCGCGTTGGCGTAACAGCTGCCCACATTGTAGCGGGACGTGGGATTCTCCAAATCAAGCAGCGTGTTCAACATTTGGAAATTCCTGATACAGGCATTGATGCTGTACACCACCTGTTGCATAAAAGTACAGAAACAGGGCAGCAGTTGCAGTTTAGATGCTCGTGATTTTAATCCAAACCATCTTAAATCCTGTAAAACAGATGCAGAAGTTCTTGAAGTTACTAATTATAAATATTACTAATTTTTGCAGTAGTTCATAATTTGCACTTCCAAAACTTGAAACATGTTCAGTTCTTATATTTTGAATAGTGTTGAAATGATCGAAATCTGCATGAGTGACGAGGTCAGCGTCTTACAGGGCCGATACGTTTCGTGGTGTAATTAACAGGCAGGCCACCGATATACAGCATCCCAACCACATCGAGGATGTCGGCCTTCTTTGGGCTGGTGGTGTGTTTGTAGTAGCGGTTGTCGATGGTCAGCACACCCCTCTGCTTGTCCCGAAGTACCCTGATCTGTGAAGAGGAAGAGAAGAGTGCATGGTGAGTGACGGGCGACCTGCACACTCCGCATCTAGCGACTGAGGACCTACTGGACGGAAGTGATTTGGCCGACCTCTGTGAGCGGAGCCAGAGCAGTTAATCATAGCACCCTCGCTGTTTCCTCTGGGAGCATACAAAAATGAATTCCACTGACAAAATAAGATAAGGTATACTTTATTGGTCCCAGGGGGAAATTCGTTAAGGGCTTGGAGAATGCGGGCATCAATCCCGCTACCTCTCACGCTAAGTGAGCACTCAACCATCTGCGCTAATTCCTCAGAACAAGGAACAATGAAAGTCCTTCTGGAATCCAGGCCAGCACGCACTTATGGCGCTTTTCCACTGCCACCAGGAACTGAGCTATACCTGATGTATTGGTGCAGTCCCCGTAACTCAGAACTGAACAGAATGCAAATTTACACAAGCGAATGCTAATTCCGCTAGCATTTGATGCTAACACAACACAGCGATTCTCACAGACTTGTTAGCGGATATTAGCGCATAGTAAACCAGGGCGTACACCGTGTGACAGTAAATAAGCGTCTCTTTGGTTTTACGTCACTGTTGCCCTCCACACCCAGCAACAGTGACCCTTCTGCATTGTAAAACTGAAGGGAGCTGGAAGCGTGCTCAGGTATGGCTTGGTTCCTGTATGCCAGTGTTAAAGCGCCTTTAGAGCTTAATACCTATGCTAGGTGACTGTGCGGATGCAGCAGAGGAGCACCCACCTTGTGCCACTTGCCGTCATTGATGATGCGTGGCACACTGACGGACGTGTTCCCGCTGCCCAGGTCGTAGCTTAGATAGGCCATGCCTTCCTTCAGCTGGATGGTGGCGAAGTCCGCATGGTTTATCCTGGCCATGTAGAAGACCAGGCCCGACTCGGCCTCGGTCCGGATGTCGAACTCGATAATGAGTCTGCAGGACAGACAGGCGAGATTGGTATCCCTAAGGGGGCGAACCATATACACAAGCAGGCCCTCCTGTTCATATCATCGTCTGGCAGATTGCCACCTGCATCCCAACTTTAAACTGCGCTGGCAGATACGCCAAACATGCCTTTAGGAAGAACCCAGGACACTGTACTCTACCCACTAGGATAAATTTCTATGACGATACCACATTTGCTTTTAGAAGCTGATAAAGTCAGTCTTTATAAACGCAGTTCATCGTGTTATGCTGTGCTGCTTATGTCAATATCGGTCAAGACAGTGCCAAAACAATTATACACAGTTTGCCAGAATAATCACTTTATATAATTAAGCCGTCAATTTTAATACACTAAACGTTACAAAATATTTAGGACACCCAAATGAGAATATTGAGTTGTTGCTGCTGATGTTAGATTATTCCAAAGGATTTTCTTACATTTTCAGTAAGTCCAGAAATTTTTGATCGCATCATAAAATATTAATTAATGCACAAGTGTTGCAATGCTGCAATAAAAGGACTGTATTAATGAGCGAACATGAAACAAAGGACATACAACATATGCAAACACAGAATATACACCAAAAAACAAAAACAACTGCATGTGTACCAGTAAATCTGCTGTGTGTGCATTATACACTGATTTTCTTCCTGGAAAAACCAGTTTCATATCTGCTAATGTGAAATTCAATGGTTTGCATGTTTGTCACCCAGACTGATGCAACTGTGATGTAACTCATACAAAAATCAGGCTCTGTATACCTGTTCTTGACCTTTGTGTCATCGAAGGCTATGGCCACGTGGCTGTTTCTGGACAAGCCAAACTGCATCGCCTTCTCCAAAACGATGGGGCTTGCCTCAGCTGCGCAGGAGATCTGCATTGTGCAAGAGTAGAATCCTGGTACTGAAATCTGAAAGCATCCTTGCAATCATAGGAAGCACCCTCGAATCAGGAAGCCCCAGTGACACCACAGAACAACCCATTAATATGTTACATTCAACTAAATACAGTTTCCAACCACTCATCTAATAAACGATCATGGTCAACCAAGAGCCTACACCAGGAAGCACAGGACACAAGGCAGGTGGTCATCCCAGGCCAGCATGCCAATCCATTGTAGAGCCAGTTGAAAATCTTTACACAGTGCAGTTATTCCACAATCCATCAGCAGATGGCAATATTACAAAGGACACGAAGATAATGGAGCCTTTTGTGTTCAATTAACTAGTGCCCTGAAGGAGAACCTTTGTGGACAGCTATGTGTTGAAGGCTGATCTAGCTGGATCCTTTATTCTGTGAAGGACATGTCCGGCAGTTTTTCCATTATTCACGTGACCTTCTACAATGTATTCCTTGTCTTGGTCGTTCTCATCCCTTGAAAGCCCACTCTTGCGCAGCAGAATCAAACATGTAACCCAAATTCGTGATGTTGCCTTTTGCCACTTAAAGAAATCAAACATTAAAACTTACATTTCTAAAGGATAATGCCAACACAAAGCCATGGAAATGCTCCCCCCCCCCCCACACACACACCAAAATGGTTTCTGAGATTCATTGTCTGACAGGGTGTGTTAGGAAGAGCTACTGTATTCAGGGGGCAGAGTATAACTGCTGCGCTGCTATGCAGGACCCCCTGTATTGCAGATGTCTGAAGCCTATGCAGCCAGGGGTTAACGGTGGATATAATGAATCAAAGCTGCAGAGGATGTCAAAGGGTCCGGCCGAGCTCCTCAGCATAGCTACGAGGAAAGGCTGAGGGGAAGGAATGAGAAAAGGGACCAGTTTGCCCGGACACAGGCAGTGAAGGTTCAACCCAAAAGAGGGCATGTTGGAAACGAAAGCATCGCAGCGCGTAATGTAGATCAACACGAGATCTTTGTGAAAACAGACAGTCCAAGCCAATCACGCCACCCACTTCGCAGGATAAAAGAGACACACAGAAACACGTCTGTGAGATATAACGCGAGGAGACGGCCAGAGGCGGACAGCCGGCCGGGATGGGGTGTTGCTGGTGCATTATGGATGAGGAGGGTAGGCGGCGATGAAGGACAAAGCAGCTGATGGTTAGACAGCACGGCGGAATGGGCCCAGGTAAGGCCTGGAGTGGCCTCCTTAGCAACCTCCAGCCTTTTGTTAGTTCCTACTGCTGTGATCCAAACTTCACAGTAGATGCTGTGTGACTCAGTGGCCTAAGCCTGTCTGCCTCTCATCCAAAGGTTGCTGGTTTGAAACCCATCCTCTACACAAGTTACATCTGAGTGCAGAAGGAAAAATTATTGTTTCAGAGAGATAATCAATCAAATTGTTGAGGAGGTGGATCTAAGCAACTAGAGGAGGCAGGACCAACCAATCAGATGTCTTTGTGCTACCTCTTCTACAATGTCATTGGAACCAATCATTTTTCATCTTCTACAATCTCTCTGAACCAATCATTTTTCAGTTTGCCCCCAGAACATTTTCATATAAGTAAAACTCGCACGGGCAAAGGCCTGACCCTGCACTTGAATCCGAAGCTTTAGTCACAATGATAGATGTTTCTATGTGTAAATTCCTCAAAGGAGAGCATGATGGGATATGTAAAAAGAAGCATTCCAATGTACTTGTGTTAATGGAAATAAAGCATAATCTCCCCTAACCGCTGAACCAGCCTGCCTCTGGTTAGGAAACTTCTCAGATGCAAGAAGAATGTAGCAGGCTGTCATATGACTGCAAAACCCCTGCCCCAACACAGCTCCAGGCAGAACGTACGCTGGACGGTGGCAGCGTTGGTGGGCGGTGAGGCTCTGGCCACCATGCCTCCGCTGCCTTGGTCTCTGTTTCGGGCGTCTCCTCCGGCGGTGGCCTGGGAGCTGGGAGCGGCGCCATGCTGGGGCACTGGCCGATTTCGGCATTCTCAAATGCTATTGGCTGGGAGAAATCCCACGGTCTGTGGAGAAGAGCAGCAGCAGCGAATTAAGAATTCAAGGCCCCCCAGCTCTCGGACATGGCAGTCTGGATTATGGAAACAGTCAGCAAAACAGACAGCCCCATTACACTGATCTAAATATGGTTCCCTCGTGTTTATTCAACTGGAAGAAAAAATGGACTTAACGCCCAGCACTCACGGTGTTTAAAAAAAACAGCTTTTGTCACACGATCATGTCGAGTGATACAACCATCAGCGGACTGAAAGTGAGATGTTAACAGCGGGTACGGGTGTGTCCTCTCACATGGTATTGATGACCAGGTTCCAGATGCAGCCCTCAAAGGGCACGTTGGGTCTTTGGGTGCCTGTCTCCACATCCGGGGGGATCCCGCCCAAGAACAGCCGCTTGATGCTCATGGGATGGTCATTGGGTAGAACCTGCTCCAGCTTCTCTTCCTCGTCCACCTGCACCGTGAAGCCCCTAGTGGACGGGAGGCCAAATGCACTTCACTTGCGCTCTTCCAGCCGCCTGCCGCCGATACCCCCATGCATGTGTTTTCCATCTGCCCCTCTGGTATTTTCGGTGCCGGCCGAATAAATCTCAGATTCACAACATTCCTCCATCTTATACCCGTGGCCCTCACCCCTCCTTAGTCAGATGCGGTAACAGTGGCAGTAATGTGACGGCTAACCTTTCCAAAGTGTTACCGCGGTGCTAAAGTGTGTTGGGCCGTATAACAGCACTCACTGTGAGAATTTAAAGGGGTGCGGCAGGAATTCCCAGAGGGGGGGCTGCTAGATGGCGCATCTGCCAGGGAGTTTCAGGTCAGCACGGCGCATCGGTGTGGACGCGTGATGTGCTCTGTATGCGTGTATTATCACAGATGGATGCCTTCTGCGGGAGGGGCCACTATACCCACCCGCCTGTCCTCTCAATGCGGAGGGAGTGTTCCCGGCCGTCGTGCAGGACCCCTTCTTCGTGTTTGCGGATAACCTTTCGGGGACCGCGGCCACCAGCGAACACCAGCACCTCCAGGGCCCCCTTGTTCAGGAGCACAGAAAGGAAGGCCTGCACGGGGGGGGGGGCAAAAGGAAGCAGAAGAGTGTTAGGACATTCTCTCAGCATCTGGAAAGGACCAATGGGTGGGTCAGAAGGCAGCCACTGTGAAAGCAGTGCCTGTTCACAGCCTGAGGGGGGCACCGTGTGGCTCAGTAGGATATGACTTGTGCCTGTGATCAGAAGGTCACCAGTTTAAATGGCAAGGCTGGCAGAAGGATGCCACCATTAAACCTCTGAGTGAGGACTTCAAACCCCTGAAATGCTCCAGATAAATGGCCTGACCCAGTGCTCAGACCTGAAGCTTCACTCTCACGTGTATATGTGTGTGTGTGTGTGTGTGTGTGTGTGTGTGTGTATGTGTATGTGTGTGTGTGTTGGGTATATATTGCATTGTTGCACCAAATGTCCCCACAATGTGATAAAAGCCTGTAATTTTAATGTTGTGGGGGACATTTTTCTGGTCCCCACAAGGGGAAACTCAATTTTCTAAGAATATGTAACTGCAATTGAACAACTAAAACTGCCAAAGGTCTTGTATTTTGTTTGCTTACTTACGGTTTAGGTTAGGGCTGGGTAGGGGTTAAGGTTGTCATAGCTGGGATTAGGGCTATGTCCATAGAAATGAATGGACGGTCCCCACAAAGATGTGAATACAAACGTGTATGTGTGTGTGTGTGTCTGTTTGTCTCAAAAAGGACAGCAAGATGAGTGGGACATATGGAAAGAAGCATTCTAATGCATCTATACTCATACTTGTGCTAATTATAGCAAATAAAGCACCATTCCATCACTTCATTTTACAGAAACAGCATGTCCAGGGTGAGGTGGCAGGTCTAACTGCAACACTGGTTCCTCCTCATCCCGAGCCAGCTTGAGGTGATCCATCTGGGCATCACCTTCTGGCCCACATATCTAACTGAGTGTCTGCGTGCACGTGGTGGACCTGGCTGAGGAGGTGGGGAGCACAGTCTACGTCAAATGGAACCCATTCTCCACCCCCCAAGTAAACTGCCGAAGCAAGGCGCAGAGCCCCCCCACCTGAGACGACATCCATTTCATTTATAGGCAGTAATTATTTTCAAAGGTGACAGTCCATGCTGCCCAGCCCCGCTGCCGCCCCCACCTGGGCTGTTGCACATTGGATCCATCTTATCACAACACTATTATATAATATTTTCTTAGCAAAGACGTTTCCTGCCGAATGTTAGAGGTTAGACCTGTGGCTGTTTGCTTCATTCAGTGCCTCTAATTGACATGGTGCCTGTCAGTGCCCTGAACACCCCTCAGACAGGCGGGGAGGGATTCCAAGGCCCCGCTAACAGAGATGCTAAAAGTCACATTTTAATTAAAATGATACCGAGATGCGCCACTGCGCCCCTTCAGAAATAATGACGCCGGCTCTGTTTTCTGAGGCGCATAAACTATTATTTTCACACGTAGGATAATCAGGACTCTCTGCCAGGGCGCAGACATCTACGTGCACGTATGAGAACACGTCAGGCTGCAGGACCTCATCTGCATCGTATTATCATCATTAATATCCTTATCCCCCCCTTTCACTTGATTTGGGGAGTCTCCCAAAAATAGCTCAGAGACCCCCCCCCCCATAAGAGAAAAAAAGATGCTCTCACAAGATTCAGTGTCCCGCCATTGAAGACCCACCCTCCCACTGACCTCCTGCCAACAACTTTTATTGCCCCCCCATCGATCACTTTTATCATTACCACACACCTCTGAAAACGTTTATCGTCCATGCCCCGGTCAACAGTCATGCTGGGACTACCCGTACCAGGGCCCCCCCCAAGGCAATTGAAGCACTGATTACAGGGCTAGTCCGGCATGACTCTCACCTCCCCCGTCTGCCTCCTCTTTCTCCTGGGCGGCACAGGGACACCCCCGCTGCCAAATAGGATGATGCCCTTGTCACTCTTGGTACTGAAGGACAGCGTTATCTCTGTGCCCACGTTGAACGCCATGCCTCTCAGCTCCATGAAGCCGGGCTTCGAGAAACTGACTGTGTGCTGGTTCTGCAGGGCAATGAGACGACAGCTTAGACACGTTCGGCTGTCAGTCATCGCGTTCCTGACAGTCAGTCACCACACGATGAGGCTGCATTATCATTACCCAGTCATCTGTCAATCACCACCAGCTCAACTGTCATTGGTCACATGCCAAATCAATCAACACTCAGCTGCCAATCATCTCGCGTTGTTACATGGATTATCACCCTCTAACATCAAACAGTGGATAAGTGATTTGTTTGGATAAATAAGCATACCGCAGGGACTAGACTGCAACGCTAGGCCTTATTGCCTGTCTGCTGTTCCCGTCTCATTTCTCTATAGTTTAATGTATTATACAATGCACAGCATTAAAAATTCACCCTCTGTTACTCCATTTTGCCCCTTCGCTTCAGCACTTTTCTGTCATCGATAATCACATCCAGGTTCCTCACCAGCCCCCCGCCTCCATCTCTCCCGCGTCTCCTCTCTGATGTGATTCTTTTTCGCCACCAATCAGATGCAGGCTCTCTTACCGGCATGGAGAAAATTACCAGACTGCAGGAAATATCCTGCAGCCCCGGCTCCCTCCAGCACCCACGCAAAATAAGCGACGGGAACATCAAAGAGGAGAAGGTGATTATCAAATACGCACCTCTATCGCACAGCCCTTCATCAGGCCTGTGTAGTCGGAGCTGCTTAGCAAATTGTATGGTGTTCTGGAAACTTCTATGTCCTTCATACAGCCTGCGTACTTCTTCATAGTGACCTCTGGCCTGTAAGGGATACAGTTAGTGTTTAATACCGAGTCGACCTTTTGTCAATAGCATCGATAAATGCGCACTAGTGAAAAGAATACAGCAGGACCTTGGAACTCAAAAGCCTCTTAAATCGAGACATTGAACGGGTCTGTCGAATTCTTTTTGACTTGTACCTCTACCGAAATCTTGGAACTCGACTGTTCCTGCAAAAATCTGTATGGGTCGAGACGCATTCAACTCTACCAATTTGGACCTCGAACGGGTCGGTCGAGAAAAATCTAGCCGCAACTCGACCAGAATACGACAAAACAAAACAGACCTGCTAAAACTTGCACGGATGGAGACGAGTCTCTGATGGGCTGGCACAAAGGCAAACGGACCTGCTGGGATGCTTATGTCTATGAATCGCTCTCAGACTTGTGGTACCTCACGGAGTTCGACGTGCGAAACCTGTGTCCGGTGTGAATTTTTTTGTGCTTTAACTACAATACATTTAGTGATACAGTAATCATGGCCCCTAAGAAGTGAGCAGTGACAGCAGCAAACCAGAGAGGAAAGTGGGGAGAGTAACTGCAGAACTTACAAAGGAGATTATAGCGAGACTGGAAGGTGGTGCAGGTGTGTCTGCTCTCGCCTCGGAGTGTGGGGTTGTCATTTATTTCATGTTTATTGCTTTTGTATGTGGGCGTTTTCATGTGTGTGTTACTTTTATAGTGATTGTTAATGCATTTTATAATTAGTTAGGTAGGTAGATAAGTTTAAACAGGCAATCATTTGGGGTCAAGAACGGACTAAATTGATTTACTTTACTTCTTATGGGGAAATTCGACTTGGACCTCGACCGAATTGCAACTAGACCAGCCTTCTGAAACGACTCAAGTTCGTGTTCCAAGGTATCACTGTATTATCCAAAGAAAATATACAAAAAAAAGCACATCTGCTGTGTCATGCAAAGGAGAGGGATTAAATGTGCTGCGGGAACACCCGTTAAATGAAGTGGATGGAAGCTAAGCTGGTGCCAACAGCCTCTACGTGCAGAGGCTCTGTCGGCGTGTAAGGCCAGCCACCCTGGCGTGAAAAGCGTGATCTTTCATTTCTGAGATTCTGCTGATGGATGCGAGTGGCATTAAAGCAACTGGGAGTGCGACAATAGCCTTTTGTGCCATTATCACATTCAAGGAACAAAGCACCTGACCCCCTCCACCAGAAATGCCACCAATTTGCCAGGCTCTGATAGAGAAAAATGTGCATGGAACACATGCAAGCGGATATATGTAATATCCATGTGCCTTTTACCTTGTTTTCATACTGTAAGAACAAGAGACGTGTGTTAATATTTTATGAAATAAGGAGAACATCACACAATCAATGCTAAACCATGGAATATAAATGCTGGCTCATACAGTGATGAACGTACCCCTGTTTCACTGAAAGACATCGTTCAAAGCCTTGGCCAAATGTCAACCTGATAGGAATTCAGAAGATTTCGTCATGGGACTCCCTAAAGCTACTGTGAAATGCTCCGCCACAATGAATGCGGGCAGTTTGCATCACGGGGAGACGCGTGCGCGTTTGGCTGATTGCGTAACGCTGGAACACTAAAGCTTACGCAAGTGTCCATTGTGGTGGATGTACTGCCATTTTCAAATCTATTCGCTTTTATACTTACCTTTACAATGCCGATTATTTATGGCACAGAGTGAATTATTTTTCTCAAACAGGGGTCAGCAATCATAGTGTCGCGCTGACAGCTGACATACGGCTTTTAAAGTTCAAGCAATTACAACTCCATTTCTCGCCGAAGATTTCATCTTGAGACCCTGAACAGTGAGAGGGCTTCGGGGAAGTCAGAGAGGACCAAGTTCTGGGAAATCAGGCTGGCCAGGAGGGGCACACAGTAGGAGGGGAATGGTCAGCTGGACAAAAATAGGAAGCAAATCCGAGAAGGCACACCTGAAATTCCCAAGGGTCGGCAAACCGCCGAAATAAATCCGTTCGTCTTCCTTGAGGTTCAGCCCAGAGCTGGCACCCTGGGATGTGGTGACCAGGTTCTCTTCCATGCCGGTGTCGATATCCACGATAGTCACACTTGCTGTCATCAAAGGAGAGGCAAAGAAGTAACATTATACAAAAAATCTTTATTAAAAGTAAAAAGTCTGGATATATATACACACACAGTACCAGTCAAAAGCCACCTACAAAGGAGAATAATGGGGTCACATCACATGCCCTGGCCCCCTGACCTAAACACAATACAAATGATTTTGGAGGAGTGACCAGAGAATGATGGAAAAGCGGCCAATGAGAGTTCAGCATATGTGGGCCCTCCTTCAGGACAGCTGGAAAAGCATCCCAGAACATCTCATGAAACTGGCGTAGAAAAGACAGTAGGGTCAGCCAGTCCCTGGAGCGACTGGGGTCAAGGGCCTTGCTCAAGGGCCCATTGATGGGATCATTCTGCCGACCACAGGATTTGAGCCAGCAACCTTCTGAGTCCCAGCCCACAGAGCTGCCACCCCCCCCCAACAAATATATATTTTTTTATTAATACTTTTTTGGTCAGTGCATAATGTTAATGTATGTTATTTTGTAGTGTTGATGTCTATAATTATTAAAAAATGTAGAGAATACTACAAATAAAACTTCTTCCCTCATCTGTCAACCTCTACAATATCTGGCCCCCCTACACACTCCTCCCACCTCTCTAAAAAGCCTTTATTAAAAACTTTGTGTTACTTGTCTCAATGTAATCAAGTTGACTAGATCTGCGTCTGTTGCTGCCCCTTCACGTACCACTACTAAATTACACTCAATTTTGGTGTGATCGGTCTCAGATTATCACCTATGTTCCTAGGAAGTTTTAAAAGGATCCATCAAATACTTCTAAAGTTACTGTGTTCTTAGATGATCTGACAAATCCTTTTTGAATGTCCGCAGCTATCCTGTTCTTTGCTACCACTATTAGGAACTCGTTCAGTTTTGCAGCTCAAAATTTGATCAGCGGTCTCAAAATTTGATTAATTATAGATCTGCTCCCATATGTCAAATACATTTTGAGTAATTGTGCTAAAGAGATGAGTGTCTGTGGTTGTGGACCTGTCCCAAAACCATATGCATTACCTATTTGTGGAAAAGAGTTGAACTGGACAAGTGAGTGGCATGCAACTAAAATGTAATGGTTAGGATTTAGTGCCAGGATGGAAATAGCTGGTAAATACTTCCATCCATCCATTTTCCAGAACCGCTTATTCCATTTCGGGTCGCGGGGGGTCCGGAGCCTATCCCGGAGACTGCG
>JAAGVU020000005.1:151127-164784 GCA_011763525.2 Mormyrus iriodes | reverse complement strand
CCCACGACGACACGGGGAGAACATGCAAACTCCACACACATGGAACCCAGGCACAGACGTGAACCCTGATCCCAGAGATGTGAGGCAACAGTGCTAACCACTGCACCACCGTGCCGCCCCGTGGTAAATACTTCATTATCAATAATAGGTAAATATATCATGTATATCAGTGTTTCTCAATCCATTTCTCGGGGACCCGCATACAGGTAGTTCAGAGGGAGCAAAAACACGGACTATCTGTGGGTTCCCAAAGATCGAATTGGGAAACATTACTGTATATGCTAAGAAATTGTGTCACTGTAAGATGGAGAAGTTACTTTACATAAAAAAGTGACAAAAATTAAGAGCAATAAGGAGTGATGGAGGTTCTCGTACCTTGCTTTAGCATTCTGGCCATGGTGAAGGACTTCCAGTGACCATCGTTATGCCGCTGGCCGCTGGAAACGCTGCCCAGCCCGGAGCCCAGGTCATAACTGACCTTCACTCTGCCATCACTCAGCTCTACGCTCATGAAGTCTTTCTGCCTCCGAGAGAGGTGTCAGGGGAGAACATGAGGGTACTGAACAACAGCGAAAGCAGGAAAACGGGAGTGACCCCTGCCACGTCAGCCTGGACAACTGGCCCATCTGTGGTGCTTTAAGATCCAAAGTTTGTGAGTCCGTCCAATCAGATCAAACTTTACAACAGTGTCATCTTGTTCTAAATAACTTAGCTCAATCAGAGACAAAGACATTAAAGCAGGTGTGTGAAGACTTGTCAGTAGTACTGGATAATGTAACGCACTGTAAATGCTAACAGGATTTCCATTGTAAGGGTCATTAATTAGCATAGATCCAGTCCTTTCCCTAGATGTAACCATTTCTGAATTCGCTGCCTCCACAAAGCACCGAAACAGTACTCGTGACAGAGACCGGCCCCCTGTGAGCTGGGCGACGAGGACGGCCTCACCATGTCCTTCGTGGCGAAATACATGAGGAGGGCGTTGGTGGAGAAGGTGCGGAACTTGAACGTGATGGTGGAAACATTGGGGTTCCAGCGTGTCGGCCGGCTCACAGCGGCGTAGCCCTCGCCGTCAAAGTGCACCGTGCCCTCACTGTCCGACGGCTGAGGGCTGGGCGGGACACATCATAGAACACAGGGTGCAGGTTCGCGATACTGAGGACATTGTGGGGTGTATCCATAGGAATATCACACAGCTTTTTCATAGCGGCAATAGTTTCTACGTTATTTTACTAGCACTTATAATAGCTATAACAGCTAATCCTTTTGTTGAAGTTGTTAAATTAGTTACAGGAGAGTAACACAATGTGTCTTTAACAATAACCCACTGAAAAAAAACTCACACGCAAAAGTAACTAGGTAATTTGGTCATTATTAATATTAAGCAATGAACTTAATATGAATAGTAAATCTTATAATTAGAGAGTGAATACATTTGTAACCAATTAAACATTTAAATGCTCCTCCTCATTATCATCATCGTTAAATCAGTAGTAATCCATATTGTTTATTAAGCATAAAAGCTAACATGATGGCCAATAGATTAGATTGGAAGTACGGCGAAGTGAAAACAAAGCTTATTTGTAGTTCATCAGTCACGTCTCAATACCTCTAAGAAGTATTAAGTATTGACTTTCATCCACATATGAGTGATTAACTTAATAATTCCTTCTTCCAGGATTTCCTAGCCCCGTGAGCTGCAGTTGCTGTGACAGTTGCGTCTCTGAAGATAAATTGGCTGTAGTCTAAGCAATTTAGCAGCCAGTCGCAGTGTAACTGGCAACCCAGCATTTCAGGAGCCAGGCACTCCAAGGACTCCCTTAGAGGAATGTATTATTCATGTGGTACTCAGGACTATAGTCTGCAAGTATGTAAAATAACAATAACAGTAATAATAATAATAATAATAATAATAATAAGTAGTGATATTCTAGGTATTATCAAAGGGTTGTATATATTTATGCTTCTCACACTTGTTTTTATTTTGTACATTTTCAAGGTTTGTCGTTTTCTGGTTCTTTTTGTGACCTACACTCACTGTTCGTAATTTATCACGCTCCAAACCATGTTTACAGCAAACAGTAAACCGCTTAATTTAAGAAATTTGTTCCACGCCTGGATTTCCATGGGAAATGAAAAGCAGCCGTCTGACTGCTGGGGAAAAAAAATGAGGCTTCACGACTCGACGGAATTACCTATGCCATCGATCACTGCCTCGTTTAACCCGATGGGAATTAATGAGACAATTACAGCAATTAGAATAGTGTTAAGGCTGTTGGTGGTTGACAGAGGCATTAAAAAATCCCATCCAACATGGGGATCAAGGCCTAGACTCCTTCATCTTAAGTGGCTGATACCCCAGGCAGGCTTACCTTACTACACAACCAGCACAGTCTCCCTCCCGCTCGCGGTAGTTCCACAGTCCTATGGGTTTGTTGTCCAGGTAGGTCTCTCCCATACACCCAGTGAAGGTGGTTGTTTTAACAGCATCGGCTTTCTTCAATGGTCAGTTGATAGGAATGTTAATACATCTCAATGGTGACTTGGTGAGTTTTTTTGGACAAAGCAGGCTGAACACTACCTTCACGCTTCCCAAAATGCCTCCAACGAAGAGATAGGCATTCTCGTCCACGTCGAGAATGGTGTAGCCTTTGGGGGACCTGGCGCTGCTGGAGACGGGCATGATGCCAGCTTTGGGGCCCTCAAGTGCATGGACCAATATGGTACCGTTGATGCCAATCCTAGAATCCACAGGAACAAATTATACACCGGATTAGCTGGAGGAGCCTACCATCTGCGTCCACACAGTGGCGCTGTTGATGCAGACGGTATAGTGGTTGCATTCTTGAGTTGAGTAGTTCACTCAAAAGAAAGGATGCAGTGAAATTTAAAATGTAAAATGGTACAGGGGGTCCCACAGCAACACCCAGTCAGCCCCTGACCCCACCCCCAGCCCCATCCCCGGCTCACCGAGAAGCTTCGATTCGGTGCCAGTTCCCATCGTGGATGGTGAGGTCGGGGTACTCGACACGGCCCACACCGGAGCCGATGTCCCACAAGAAGCTAACCTTGCCCTTGCGCATCTCCACCGCCAGGAAGTCGATCTAGGCAAGATGAGCGATTGAAATGCAGAGAGGCGGGCATCTAATTGGCGACATTATGAGCCCATTACTGGGGCCCCACTCCAGGGGCCCGCGCCATGACAGAAGAGCCTTCTTCCCAGGCAGGAAGAGGCGAAGTGCAAAGCAGGACACATTAGAATGAGATGCTGAGGAATGACAAGCTACGAGGAAATCAGCGAGAGCGAGGGGCCCGTGATTTCCCAGAGGAAATCAGCGCTAAGGCTGCATGCTAGCGCTTCATCTGAACTCACTGCTAATTGCCGTGGCTGTTGTACACAGCAAAATTATTTATCCTCTCTTGGGGACTGCATATTGAATACCCTTTCATCATCTCTTTTTTTGCCTTTTCATCTAATTGTCATCAAAACGTCTGAGAAAGCATGATCGGGAGAGTAATTTCAATTTAATTGCGATGCATTAGTTATCCAGCTAATACACAAAACACTGCTAAATGGTTTCGCACCAAAAAGTTATAGAGATAGTCATAAATATTCAATATATTTACACAAATTCCTTTATTTTTCAATTTATGTCTGAATATGGATGCCAATAAGTACCATGAAATAAAAGCAGATCATATATTGGTATGTGTGTCTAATACGGGATGTTTATGTCCTTATTCAAAGATATGGACTGTTTTGGTGACAGTATTAACAGAGGACGATGGACGGGAGTTTTGGAATGACTTACGTATTGGGCACTGCCCAGGTAGAAGAGCAAATTGTCCGGGGAGGTGGTCTTCACATTCAAAATGATGGTGTTGTAGCGACCCTTCTTGATTTCAGGTCGGTAGGCACGAATACACCCTCCCCCAGAGGAGACGGACACTTTAATCTAGACAGGGGGGGAATCTCAATTTATTGTTTTTTACAGGTTTTACATCCAGACCAGACATATCCTCATCAATGGCCAGCACTGTATGTTTCCCTACAACTTATTTGGATATTGTTAAGAAAAACACTGAGACCAAGTTAAGTAAAAAGTAAACAATCTTCTTAAAAGCCTGGCTGTATTTTCAAATGTCAGACAGTGGATGTCTGTCCCAGGTCTGTCGTGCTGGTGCAAGTCAAATGTTCCTGTGGTTAAGGCGCATACAATAACCAATTCTGACATAACTAAGCCACGACTACTACTATCCTGTCCAGGGTGGACCCCAAAGCTGTACCCCCATGACTCTGACCAAAAACTAAATGGACAACCTATTACTGCCAGGTGTGTACGGTATGTATGTAAATGGAAAGGCTATGTGTTAAATACCTAGGCTGTCTGATTATCATTTTCTGATTATAATTATGCATTTATTATACACAGCCTTTTGATTATGTTCCGTAAATATGTCCTCTGATCCTGTAGTACAGGCTAACTATTGCGTCCTCTAAAATGATATTTTACTGATGGCACATCGGGTAGAGGAACGACTGTGTCGTTTAGGGTGCACTACGCACTGAGTTGGCCTGTTTGCGCGCTTGGTTTATCAGCTCTTTTATCTGCGAGATGTTCTTCTTCAGGTTGTTTTGGAGCTCCTTGATCGGTTTGAGCTTCTCTAGCAAGCGGTCGGCTTCATCCTCCAGGTCTTTCACGTTCGCTCCAGCTGCATGAACTTAAAAAAATGAAACAAAACCAAAAACGCGTTCAATTGGCGAATCTGCATGAAGTGTCGGGAGCTAGTGAGGAAGCGACTGGGCGCGCGCAGCTAGCCTGTTGGTGTTAACGGAGGCAGCGGGAGTGCAGTTAGTGCAGACTCGGGAGTGCAGACTCGTTTCAATTAATCGTACATAGTTTGAAGGAAGAAAGGAAGACGAAACATAAACGATAACAAATAATAGACGCTAATCTCTGATTAGCGTGATGCTAATAATAACAAGAATGAGCTTAGTTTGAGTTTTGAAGGCCCTGCTGCAGAAGAGAAAGCAGAATGAAGTTACTCTGGCACCATGCTAGCTTTGGCAGCGGCCCATGCAACACTAACATGTTTAACATGCGCAATGGTGAAACCGTAAAAAAAAAGGAATACGTACTTATGGCTGTTGAGGTTCACAAGATCATCACGTACACAGGACATAGAGACAAAGAAACACCAGTAAGGAACGGTCTTCTTTTTTTTTTGGAAAGGCATAAAAGTTGCATTTTTATCGTCACAGCATTAAAGCGAGTCGGATCGTCCCTGCATTATTTTAAAAGCATCGTATGTCTCCCAAATACCCTGTAGGGATACCCACTATTTTTGTCGGGGTCCTGGATCATGTTGTCAGCCTTTTTGATGTCATCACCCAGCTTGCTATAGTTACGTTGCAGGCCCACCAGGTCCAGGTTCATGTCTTTGAGCCTCGCCAGCACATCGCTGGCTGTCTCGTTGGCATCCCTGGCCTTCTCCTTAGCTGACTGCAGCTTGGAGCTCGTGTCTGCACGGACAGCCAGGGAGAGCAGGTAATGCACCGGATATGTTTCTGAGACATAGCACAGGTCCAGTGGTCAACAATGGCCAACAAAGAAACAACACAACGAGTAGAAAAGCTCACAGGTAAGGCGACTGCAACCCCATCAAGACCATTATTTATGTGTAACTCTGCTTCAGTCGTTGAAATTGTTTGTAAATGTGTAAATGTAAACATCGTTTACATTTATATCATGTGTTAATGTCATTGCTTGGTTTTTTTTGCATTTCATGCCATCATATGCCAGTGGTGAAAAAATTGAGGAGGTAAGTAGATAATACATTTATATTACAGTATTGAATTTTTCCATAGAAGAGAGAAAACATCTTTCTAAATAATGATACAATTACGGTAATGAGTTATTTCAAAATTACTTGTTTCTTAATTTAATCTCTGAAATAGGAGGTTCTACCTGCTTTACTTCTATGGACCACCTGCTGCTATATGCTGTTACTGTATATGGTTGGTGTAACAATGAAGCATCACTTGACTTGACTTGACTATTGGCTGATCACATCTTGTCCATCACAGACAGGCCATGCCCAGAAAGGTAAAGCTCATGTGAGTGTACAGCGTGCTGCCTTTACCATTCGGAAGGGTCTCCAGCCTTCCCAGGGTGTCATCAATGGATTTCAGCAGGTCCTTGCTCTTGGTCTCGGCGTTCTTAATCCTGCCCTGTAGCCGGCCCAGACTTTCGGCATTCTCTGAAACACACGGTCCGTGAGTCCATGTTCTGCAGGGTCGGGCTGCTCGTTCGACGAACCGCCTGCATTTTAACGACGGTCATTAGCTGGTGACCATGGAAGAGCTCACCCTTAACGTCACCGTCCAGCTCCTTGGCTTCGTTCCACAGCCGGAAGCTCTTCTGCAGTGAGTTCTTGGCCAGTTCCTTCAGAGAGCCTCTTGGGCCGGACGCCTGGGCAAAGATGACATGAGGAGTCGGGTCAAGGCGGCTGCCTGTGAGCTAGCGGTGATGTGTCCTTTGATGTTATGTAGTCTTTGATGTTTGCTGACGGAAATGAATGTAATTACGCAAGAAGCACAAAGAAATTATCTGTTTTAAACCCAGGGAATTCAGAACAATTCAGTTACATTTCCAGGATGCATAAAAGGCACAAATACCGAAGAAAAATACGCTTGTGAACATTTTTTATAGGGCAGCAATCGGATGGGAACAGAGGACCTTCTATTGCTTGAGGAGTGAGTGAGGGGGTCTGACCCTACCCCAGGCTCAAGCGGATGGCATCAAAGTAACGACACCAAAAACGAATCAGAATGACTGCATTCAAACGAGCCGAGTGCTGAGGGTGTGGCCATGGAGGGTTAATAGCGACGTCGCCCGTATTTTGTGTGTGAGGGCGTGGCTCACCAGCTGCACAGCCTCCATGCCCCGGGCCCTGGCCTGCTTGGCCAGCCGCTCTGCCTCCTCGATGAAATCCTTGATGTTGCTGTAGGCATGGAATGCCGCCGTGGCGTTGAACGACAGGTTCTTGGCTTCTGCGAGAATACTGAGAAGCGGGTGGGGAAGGTTAGATGTGACAGGGAAAGCTCGCATGGCTGACATGCATGGAACAGGCCCTTGGAAGCGCTACAGAGTAACACCCCCCTTTTCAATGAAAAGATGTCCAGCCCCCCGTTTCATGCTGTCCTGTGTTTTACTCTACCCCCCCACTTGCTGTTTGCATGTTGCACCCAGGGGAAATGTTATTTCTTGCTGCAGTATTCCTGTATATGGATGGTATTACAATAAAGCTCACTTGATTATTATTATTATTATTATCATCATCATCACTCACTATCTGTATGTCACACTGTGGTCCCGAGGGACATTTTTTCTTGTCGTTGTGTACCCGTATACGGATGATACCCCAATACTGCCCACTTGACTTAAAAGTGACTCAGCCTTTTTAATAGGGTGATGCACTCGCCAGTGGCCCCATCTGGAGAACCGCCCACCTGTCCAGGATGCCAGCGGAGTCTTTTAGCTGGGCGGCGTGGCTCTCCGCCTCCAGAATCAACCCCGGTAGATTCTTCTCACGCAGACCTCTGCCGATCCGTTTCACTTTGTAGTCCAGCTGGTCGTCCAGTTGGTTGAGGTCGCGCTCCATCTCCTCCAGGTCCTGCATCGGAGGCTTGGGACGTTACGCATTCTGACTGACCTTTGTTCTGGCATACCAGCGCCAAGATCAGCTGTGGTCACGACCTGCTAGCACTGTGACCTAAATGTATTCCACCCTGCCAGCTTACTGTATTCTGAGGAGCTCCATGTTCCCTTTGAGCTCTTGTTTGTTATATTTCCGACCTGACAGTTCACCCAAAACGATATGATTGAAATCCAGGCAAATATGCTGTGAAGGACTGGCCAGGGGGAGTCGGAAGGAGGTAGCGTGTGGCTCAGCGTCTCTGAGTCGCTGTACTTGTGATCGGATGGTTTTTGGATTGGATTCTAGCCTCAGAAAAATAGTCACCAATGGGCCCTTGAACAAGGCTCTTAACAATGGCCCCCCAACCTCAGACCCCAAACTTCACCAGCAAGGGTGTTTGTGTGTGTCTTAAAGGAAAGCAAGTTAGCATATGTGAAAAGTAGCATGCAGATGGCAAATAAGGAGTCATTTCATAATAGCATTGCTGCATCTTAGCTCAAAGTCGCATGAAGCTCTTACCTCCACCTCTTGATTGATGTTGGCCGACAAAAGGTTGGCCTCGGTGAGGATGCGCTCCGCCTCAGCCAGGGTGTCCTCTGTCCCTGTCATGGCCGTGTTCATGGCATCCCTCTTGTTCTAGAGGTAGACAGAACCATAAGCTCGTTAGGGTGTGCGTCAGTGTAAAGAATGTGTCACCGACTCAACAGTGATATAAACAGTCAGTATTGCATTACATCAACTGTACCTTCATAATGCCTTTATAATGCATTCATAGAACATTCAAAAGCAGTTTAACATCCTAACATACCTTAACAGCTTTAATGTACATTAATAACAAACATTATATGACTATAATGTTTATTATCATATTTGTTGTTAAAGTATACTTACAAGCTGCTTATGAATGTTCTATGAATGCATTATAAAGCCATTATGAAGGTACACTGAATATTCTATGAATGCATTATAAAGGCACTATGAAGGTGCACTGAATGTTCTATTAATGCATTATAAATACATTATGAAGGTACACTGGATGTTCTATGAACGCATTATGCAGGTACAGTTAATATAAAGTGTTACCAAACAGTCTGTTGATTTTCATCAAACGTTTCATAATTTTTCTTGCTCTCTTACATGTTAAATCATTTGGAAAATCTTTGATAAACCTTAAGCAGAACAACCACAAGCTCTGAACTCCGGGGGTCCAAACCCAAATAACCCTGCTACATCAGAACCGAGAAAATCCCACCTCCAGCACGCTCATATTCCACCGGTTCAGTTCGGAAAGGGCATCGGTCTTGCGGATCTTTAGCTGGGCCCCCTTCAGCAGCTCATGAGCGTCCTCCAACTTGTCCCGGTAGTCGGCCACCTTACTCATCACCTCCTGTTTCAGGTCTTCCGTGGTTTGGTGTGGATTTCCAAAGAGACGGGTGACCTTCTGCAGCAAAGCCTCTGCTGCCCTGTAGAGCGTGATGCTTAAGTGTCAGTCACGTCCTCAGCATACTGTCCAAAGTAAACTGTGACTACATGCCTGTTTGTATGGTCCCTGCTCTTCCCAGGTTATTTTTACAAAAAACTGCCACTAGATGGCCATATTTACCCTTTACGTGGTTAAGTCAGGGCATAGGAGTGGAATACATTACTAAACTAATTTGATTAGAAAGAATATTATTCCTCTCACCCACCTCAGGCAATTTTTAATTAGTTCATTAAGATTTTACATGAGAAAGGGAAACTTTGCTAATTCTGTCTGGATTCGCTCATCCACAAAATGGCTTTGCATAGTGAAAGTATGGAGGAGATTGTATGCATAACCACTGCATGCAGGCATCCAGCAAAGCACACTGATGTATCCTCGTTCTACCACTGATCATTCTGTCGTTTGGAACATGGGTCCAGTGTTGTATATAGGAGGCTGATTTCTCTGCAGATGACTGATCTGGCCCCGCCCACCCACGTTCTTTTCCCAAAACTGCCCAATCCTATATGGGCTTTGCACGTGGGATGCCAAGGCACCGTGGCAGGAAGTAATGAGCAGACGAGGGTTACTGGGAGAAATCCCAGCAGCCTGAACAGGGGAGGGAGAAACTGGGACCAGCCGGCAGGGGGCCAGGCGGACTCCACATGCACACACACACGCACACAAAGACCAGACAGTATGACATGGAGGCCCATTATGTTCTGGGGAGTAGGTGTAAAACCCAGGGCTCTCTCTGCTGCCTACGCTAAACATGGACAGTGAGGCGAGGCAGATACGCACATTAATGTCAAGACTTCAAGAAGAAAGCGATTAGTCATTGCTGTGAATACAGAAACTGACCAATACTCATCAATGTATAAAAATAAACATTCAAAGAAAGCCACCTGAAATGATTCTCTCAAACATCATGTAAAACGCTTTGGGGCAACTCTGTTGTGAAAGGCGCTATATACAAATAAATTGAACTGAAATGTATTGGAGGTGTTCTCTTAGGCAGTGCCTGGTTCAGTCCTGTTGAGGGCGCCACCTACCCCAACTCCTCATCAGAGATCTGCTTCTTGCCCCCAAACTGGCGCTTGTGCAGCTCCGCCAGCATGGCCTCGATCTCCTTCTGCATCTCCTGCAGGCTCTTCTCGGGGGTGCCGTCGCGGGAGCCCAGCGTCTCGTTCAGCTGCTGGGCCTTGTCCTGAAGAACTGTGGAAAAGGCGAGGGACTCTGTGTTACACCAGGCGGCATGCAATATCAGAGGGGCATGCCTCATGGGAAATGCAGAATGTGTGACAGGGCTGAGAAATACCCCTGTTGCCTTTCCGAGGAGCATGAGGCACGCAGAGCATCATGGGAAAAGCAGGACATGTGACAGGGCGGAGAAATACCCCCTTGGTTTTTAGAGGCAAACCCTTTCTGGGGGGTAGCTATCAACTAAACATACATATGATTAACTGCAGGAAGGCAGAGCCAGTGAGAAACATGGACAGCAGCCCAGCGAACATACAACGAATCACTCGCATAAAACAAACTACGCCGGCTTGAGATTGGCTATGTCTTGGCAGGGAGAGGTATATGGCTTTCAGGCTAATCTCAGCCCTATCACTTGGTCCAAAGACCAATTAATTCTGAAGCAAGGACTACAGGCTGGCAGTAGCAGTCTCTACCGCCGTCGACGGAGGCTCTGCGCGCGATCCGCGCTCGGAGAGGTTGTGAGAGAGCCGCCATGGTGCCTCTGGATGAGCTCAAAGGCAGGCCGGAAGAGAACAACGACAAAACACAAATATGGCCCTTTTTCTTTCCATTCGATACGGGTCTATTTTTTTTTTGGTCGATTCAAAGAAATTCAAATCCTGCTTGGCAGGCTTTAATCACATTAATTTGGTCTTTGAAATCCAAACCGCGCATTTCAAAAGCAGGGGAGTCTCACAGTGGGTTCTAATTTACATAAAAACCATCAAAATGGAGCATAATTAAATGCATTTCCCAAATTCAAACAAAAAGTGTCTAATACGATTACAAAGGAAGAGTATATATCTATTAACACTGCCCAGCCCCAAATAATAGCTCACTGTGCTGTAAAGTACTTTAAGTTGGATTCAGTCTCAACATTCTAACTTGTTTATACATGAATATTCAGCAGGCTCCCGTCCGATTGGACTTTTCATCTGCCACCGTTTGCCCCTGTCAGGTCGCCTTCGATGTTCTGGCCTCTGATTGGACGGCACACGCTGGGCCTGGCCGCTCGCCGTTCTGCAGGTGCGACTCTGAGACCACCCGCTCTGGCCCGCCGCCTGAGCAGAACCCTGGCCCATCTCCCACGGTTACCGGCGTTGCCGCCAGAGGCGCCGCCTGTGACGGGCACGCTCTGCGCCAGTTTGGCGTCGTTAGGCTGTTTTTTAATTAAGCCACGGCGCTGCACTGCTGGGGCTGTCACTAGCGCAAGCATCCATCGGCCTTAACTGCGGGAAAGCTGGTTCACAGCAGAGACTGTCTAATCACAGAAAGACCAGCCGGATGCAGACTGAGAAGAGGCCTCCCTATCATACCGTGACCCTCTTGCCCGTTTCAAACCTCTGGCACTTGGCTTTGACAAGCAGAATGCTAGAAAACAGTGAAACTGAAATGATGCTTTATTTCCATTTGCACAAGTATTCTGTAATGCTTCTTTACACATATCTCATCCTGTTCATCTTTGAAACATACAGACAGAAATATGAAGTGGAGAGTGAAACTTCCAAGCACTGGGTCAAGTCATTTATGCAACAACCCTGGAGAAATTGTGTGTGGGGAGGTTTCAAGGGCCTCGACCAAGGGCCCAACAGAGATGAACCTATCCAGCCAAGGATGTGATTCGAACTAGCAACCTTCTGATCACAGGCACAGAGAACTAACCCCCTGAGCCACATACCGATCACCATCCATGTCACTATGTTCCCAGGTTAAGAATGAATTGGTTTTTACATTGTGCCAGTTTCCTCACCTTTTGCACCACGGCGGGTGTTCTTGACCAGGAGCTCCAGGTCTTCCGCCCTCTTCTGAATCCTTTCGGAATCGGCATCAGTTTGCGTACCGTCCGCCGATACCTTGGTTGACTGTGAAAACAGAAACGGCTCGCTGTGATGACGGGTCTGAGCCTGGCACAGGGCAGACTCAGGCAGCAAGTATGTCATTAATATGGGTGCTTATGTGGAGGCATACGTAGAGGAATGAAAGATACAGATGGTGGGGCTGATTAAGATGGAGGCAGCGTCAGCAGATGATGGCTGAGAGCTGCAGAGACCACGCCAAGGCGAGTCAGGACGGAGGGAGCAGAGGGTGCGGGGATGGGGGAACATACTCGGCCCAGAAGCTCATCCATCTCTGTCACCAAGCTGCCCAGATTGCTGTCTGCCAACTGGAGGAGCCTCTCTGGCGCCCTCTGGGGGGAGAGCAGGTGCTGCAGGAGAGGGAGACCGGGCGAGTCAGCCCCATAACCGAAGATAAGTCCAGAAAGGTGAGCAGGGGATGCTGGTTCACAAGCCACTGAACAGACGGGGTGTGAAGGGGTCTCAAAGAGCCATAAACCTAGAGATCAATATGGGATGTGACCTGGGAGATACCTGTCTGTAATTGGGCGACTGTGTGCCTCCACTGTTCATGTCCTTTTTGAAGATTTTGGAAACAAAATCCACCTGTTCAATGGCAGCAGTATGGTGTCTTTATCTTCCGTTGTATCTAAAGTGTTCAATATCAGAGACCACAGATGGTGTTCTCTAATGTTCGCGATTTCCCCGAGGCAGTAGACATTCAGAGCCGAGAGGAAACGTTGTCTTAAGGATGTGTGAGCTCTTTAATGTGGCGTATGGGGGAGTCGCAGGTCCTCTGGGAGACTGAGGACTCGAGCGAATGGGTAAAAAGGCGACCAGCGCCGCCTGTATGCAGGGCTCTGAATTCTACTCGTCCCAGAAACCTGGAGATGCACGGTACAAAAACATACCGAAAAACGCAAAGGCGGAACAAGTATTTGTGTATGGTTCGGTGAAATCGTACAAGAGTTAAGCATGTGTTTATAGCTCGGCTCACAGGATGCTAATGGCGTAACAGGATGCGCACGCGGCCCGGCCCAGCCCGGCCTGGCTCCTCTCTCGCCTGCCACCCTCTTCCTCTCTTCTTTTCACTATGATCATGTCTCAGCAGTCAGACCCTGTTTACTTCCCAGCCTCGAGATCTCGCCTCGGCTAAGGGCCAGCAGCGGCTCAGATTTACCTTGAGCTCCTCTGTCATGTTCTCGAACCTGTAGAGCACCTTGTAGGGGGGGGGCAGGGGGCCGGTGAGGTTGACGCTGGAGACGAGGAGGTGGAGCCTGTCAATGTCGTTGAGGAGCACGCCGCTGCAGTCGTCGTCGCAGGCTGGGGTGGGCACACATACACACACACACACACACACACACACACACAAACACACACACACACACACACACACACACACACACACACACACACA
>JAAGVU020000005.1:129121-141323 GCA_011763525.2 Mormyrus iriodes | reverse complement strand
GTGTGTGTGTGTCTGTGTGTATGTGCGTGCCTCTGTGTGTGTGTGTGTCTGTGTGTATGTGCGTGCCTCTGTGTGTGAGGAGTGGATAAACAAACAACTAAAAAACAAACAAACCAAATACATTTAAAAATGGCCACTCCCCCTCATAGCACAAACTAATAATGCGGCCCGGCGCCTGGCAAGGATGCTTAGCGATGCCCCGTGCTGCGGTTTAGGCGCCGCCATCAGCTCGGCTCCATCTGTGGTAAGCGGCTCGATGCCGCCCATCTGGTGAGGAACCGGCAAGGAATAGAAAAGAGGCTTGGCTTCCTACTCCGGAAGGATCTACCACACGAGTCTACCCATCTTCAGTAAAAGACAGGAGCGGTGTGGAGGCCCGGCCGAGGCGGCAGCTCCGGTTTAATGGTGCACCGCTGTCCATGCCTGGACAGAACTGGCGAGTGCCGCCCGTTAATCGGGTCAGAGGAGGCACGCGTGGCGACCTTGCCAGGGTGACAGCAAGGTAATGAGCCGGGGGCTCGATCTGAGACAGCCCTGACAGGCGTGACACGCGCGTCACTGTGTCGTGTGGCCCCTCCTCCCCCGGCAACTGAGAGCGCGGGACAGGCGAAAAAAGATGTCACATGGTATCATAAGAACTCCGTCAGATTTCCAGGATGACTTTGCACCAGAGCACCAATCGACTGATGCTGCTTAGTCTAATCCACCCCAAAAATTAGCCCCAAATTAAGTATCTGTGCGGAAGGGAGGTACAATAAAAAGACTAATAAAATTAACAAAGGCGGTGCAGGCGCACACGTGTGTACGGCGTGGGCGTGCCATGCCATCCGGGGCAGGAGTGATGTGCCTTTAATGAGAGTCGTCACCTGCCGTCCCCGTCCTCGCTCGCTCTCTCTCTCCCTGTCTCTCTCTCTCTCGCTTGCTCACGGCGGTGGTGGCCTGTCAGCATGTCACGCCGCTGTCAGCCACGGCAGCGCCTCATTTGAATGCCCGCACCCACGCCGAGTCTATTTCCACTGCACTTCCCACGTGGGCCACCCCCCCCCCCCAACGCACCCCTGCCTTCTTTCCCCAGCTCCCCAGAGGATCCCAGGATCCTGAGCCACATGCAGGGAGGCGGGTGGGAGGCCACCCCGTGAAACCGCCGGGCCGCATCTCACCGCGTGCACCACTGCTACCCACTCCACTGTGACATTTAGCGGTATTTCCGCTGAAAGAGTCTAAAATTCACAACTATCAAGCTGAGATGAGTCTGTGTGTGTGTGTGTGTGTGTGTGTGTGTGTTGGGGAGAGGGTCACGCTGCATGTTCTGGACACCCTGAGCTGGGTGGGGGGGGACTCAGAGGCCAGGCTGCACATGGGACTGGACCTAACTTGGTCTGATAAGTCTGTGAACAGTACAGCACAACTAGCTGTTGGTTAAACCAAAGTATATCACACTTCGTCTGGAGACCAGACAAAAACCATTCGTGCGACCCCCCCCCCCCAACCTCCTTCAATATGATAAGATTCGTTGAGGAGGGGCTACGATAGACCCCCCTAGTTTCAGAGCCGTGGGGTTAAATAGCCGCAGACTCTCACCTGCACATTTACGTCAAGCTCAGCTCCCTTCCTCAGCCTGAATCTGCCGTCTCTCCTATCATCTACTGACCAAAGCGTTTTTTCATTTTAATTTAAGGTACTATGGCACGAGGTGATTGGAGGTCACGAGCGGCCTCCCCGCACCCGCTTATGTAAGTACAAATGGGAAATGGAGGAAGATGCGAGTGCTGCGGCTGACAGGAGCAGGAATGGAGGAAGAATCTGAGAGCCGGCTGCCGTTCTCATGAGGCGCGGGCAATTCTGACTCACCGGCAGGAACTATGCAAGAGCATCGTTACGTAAAGGACTAATCATACAAAAAAACTGGGAAAAGAGAAACAACATACCCTTCTAAACGTTAACTCGACCGTGGCAATAAAGCATTATGGAAGCATAAAAATCAGACATAAATATATTTCAAGATAAAATAAGTCAGGGAAAACCAAACTTTGGTATGTCAGTAAGTTTTTTACACCTTTTCAGTGCCACTTGCAGAGAACGGTACATGAAACCACACAGCACCACGTCCCCGCGTCTTTGGCCGTACCTTGCAAGTACACTGGCCCGTGCTGTCGGCGCAGGAGCACACGCCCCGCTCGGCGTCGCAGGTCTGGCTGGCCGAGCCGGCCAGGGAGCAGTCACAGGTGGTGCATTGTGGGAAGTCACGGAAGCCCACTTTGCACTCGGTGCACTTCTGCCCGGTGAACTGCTCCCGGCAGAAGCAGCAGCCCGTGTTGATGTTGCATTGCAGGGTCACGGAGCCGATCACGCTGCATTCGCACGGCTGCAGGTGAAAACCACGGACACGGGTGAGTGACGCAGGAGACACAAAAGACCTGGAATCGATGCTTAGTCTCACATCAGACGTCCAACTAATTGGACGTATTTTTAAGTGTGCCTTTTTCATGAATGAACAAATAAACGAGAGAGCCCTTGACTGACGATGACGAGCAATTAAGCTTCCAGTTTATTTGAAGTCAACTATCTTATTTTAGATAACTGGGGGTATATAACAAGTAAGAAATTAGGACCTGCCCATGTTCTGTGTGGGAAAAGAGGAAAAAGAAAAGAAATTGGAGGAGAGGATTTACCTTACAGCCAGTGATGATGTCATGACCCCAAAAATTGGGGGCACACTTGTCACACCTCTCTCCCACCGTGTGTGGGGGGCAGATGCACTGTCCAGTGCTGGAGTCACAGTTATTCCCCACATGGGAGCACTGGCATGCTGGGAAGGGGGTGGGGGGTGTGAAATGTCAGGTACTTAATGCCGGTAAATTTATCTATCTACTCACACTGAGAAGTGGGAGAGCATTAAACGCACTCAGTCGTGAACAAAGAAGTCATTCATCTATCTAAGCGCGTTAACGGCAGACAGGAGCAAGTGGGAGTGGGCGGAGCCTACGTGTGCATCCCCCCTCCTGGAAGTTGAAGTGTCCCTGGGCGCAACGATCACACTTGAGGCCAGCGACACCAGGCTGGCAGCGGCATTGGCCCGTCTCGTCGCAGTCAAAGGACTTGGACCCAAAGGAGTTGCAGTTGCAAGGAATGCAGCCACGCCCCGACTGCACGCCGAAGGTGGTGGCCTGCGGGGGGAGGGACGCACGGTTAGGATCACGGGTCAGGGCGGCGGTGCCCGCAGTCCACGGCTCTTTGGAAACACAGGGATGCTCAGTCAGGCATGATGGGACGTGGTCAGCACACCAGTCGGAGGTTCGGATCTTAACCGAAGACCTGGCAGGGCTGGACTGACCATCTGGAATACCGAATATTTTCCCAGTCGGCCGGGAGAATTTATAGGACCTGAAAAATTCAATCGCTGGGATTTATTGGCGAATTTTTAATCCCAGTCCAGCCCTGAGATCAAGCGGCCTTGTGCTGATCCTCGACCAGCCCTGGATCGCAGCAGGATCTGGGTGTGGTTTATTCAAGCAGGAAGCCCAGATGCTGGTCTCGCTGAGGTTTCCGGCTGCCCTCACAGCTAATAAAACGAATAGATTTTGGACTTTATAATAGAATACACTTATTAAATGCATTCATCATTTTACCTTAGAAATTAACCAATTTTACAACATGGCTCTGAATATTACGGTTATTATTTGCCTGAAACAAACTCTTTAGAGGACAATCTCCTTTGGAGATTGCTGGAAGGTTTACTCTCGTGCGTCTAGTTTCTTTCATTCACATGAATATTTGAGGTCGTCTCAGATATGGAACGTAATGGATGCAATGCTCCACTGTACGGCACCGAAACAAGGCTGGTCCAAGAGGTGTGCGCACAGTCTCGAGTAACAAACCATGACACAATGCAAAAAAAAAAAAAAAACCAACAAAAAAACACTCTCGGGGCTGTCAAACAATGCATCCCCCTTTTTGCGCGTTCTGGATCATGCAGCACATTCAATCGATGTCTCCAGCACGGCCAGTTAATTAACAGCCCAGCATATGTTGCGGAGTGAAGGGCTTAGAATTTCCTGGGGCACCCAGCGCGAACATTATTTAAAAAAAAAAAAAAATCAGCGACACAATGAAACGTCCACCTGCACTGTCCATCAGGATGCATTTAGAACATTTACAGCATAATACGCGTCTAGGATATAATCGCACTTTGTAATACATCGCTAACGCATTATAATATGAGACGACGGCATGTGGACCGCACGGATGAGGGGCAGCGTGTTTCCCGTCTCCGATTAATAAAGCGGTTGACGTGCGGCGAATGCAAATACGGAAGGAAACCACGGGAAGCAGATAGCTCGCTGCAGCAGGAGCCCGATCGCATGGCGCGCCGGGCCGAGGGTGCCCGCTAATCTGCGTCGCCGCGCGGAGGTCTGCGAGGGCTCCCCCTTCAGGAGGCCCGGTGAAGTGCATTCTCCGCTTACATGAGCGAGAAACTATACCTCTCATTAATGTGCGCGTTGGTTATGTTTGGAAAGCAAATAAGGACCTGAATATATCTAAATCCGCAGATAGACAAAGACGACTATGAAGTACTCAGTGGCGCCTGCAGAATATTATGACTGGGGTGGCCCTCAGGGGCCAGCTGTATTTTTGAGGGGGGGGCATATCCTGTCTCTTCTATGATCCGGCTTAGAAAATAAAATAATGTTTTTATTATGTTATGTAGGGGGGCAGCAGGGGTGGCCACGTATTTAGTAGGAGAAGCCATGATCACCCCTTAGATTCAGCCCTGGAATTATTACGTTTGCAATAAATGTTTTTAATTAAATATTATATGATGCTTATTCTAGCCGTAGAATCTCTCCTTTATAAGAACAGAAAACGGGGAAGAAAAATGCCTTTCCGGAACCAAGCGGACCCGTATCAGTTGCCCACATATCAGAGCATTCTTATGAGAAAATACAGCACAGCTTCTCATAAAACGTAGTGCAGGGTGTAATATCAAACAAGCCTTTGATGGTTTTTTTATGACCATCAAGCAGGGACAACAGGGGCTTTTAATACGAAATGCGACAGGAACGAATCAAAAACACGCCATTAGCAGAAGGCCAGCAGGTGTGTTGTCTGCGCGCGGGGCGTACACATGAATTCCCCGTCGAGGGTCAGAGGGGGATGAGAGTAGATTAAGGTGTGTGACTGGAGTTCAGGGGGCGCACTGGGGGTTGGGGGGGGACCATGTACATGGGAAGTTTACCTCAATAGTGAGTAATGTGAGAGACTATGATGTCAAAACAGTCAGGTGGGTGCAAAGAGTCCTACTGCATACCATTGGAGTCAGGGCGGTAAGAGAGGACACTGGGCAGGGAACATTCAAAAGTCAGGGCCTTTAGTGTGTAAATATGGTGAAACCGCAAGAGTAGGCTAAGAGACAATTACGTACGTGGGTGGAATCAAATAGGATGGGAGTAGGGTCAGGGGTTAGCTTACATGGCTAAATTAGGCTAGGTTCAACGGTGTATAACAGGGTACGAAGACATGCCGTAAAATATAATTATGTATGGGGTCGTCAGAGGGTGCTGTGGATTACGGTGGGGTGGCGTTTAAGGGTAGGCCAGCTCTAACACACACATGCTGAGCAGATTACCCCCGTGGGGCGGTATGCTCCTCTGGTGCACCCCCCAGCCCTGCTGGACCCCCAGCGCTGCTCCAGAAGGACCCGCTGGACGGGCCGACGCGTCTCCCGGCGCTCGTAGCCCTGGCGAGCCAGGTTACAGCGCCGGCCTGAGAAACCAGGCTTGCAGATGCAGCGACCCTCCAGGTCACAGCGTTGAGACATGGCCCCCAGGGGGCTGCATGAGCAGGGCCTGCACACCTGCCACTCTGCATCCCACCAGCAGTTTGGCTTCGCCAGGCAGGGCAGTGAAGGACAGCATGACAGAAACAGGACATTAACATCATTAGCAGCTAGCGCCTGCCCAACAGCCAATCACTGAAGGGGGAAATCACCTGCCATGGTATCAGATCTGACTCTGCTCAATGACATTCTGCAGGTCTTCGGTTTAGCACCAAAATGAACCACCTTCAACACTTATTAGCAAGAGACAGTATGTCTGTTCATTGGTTTTCTGCCCAATGGTGATGGAACAGGTAGCCATTAAACAGGGACGGTTTCAGGAAGTCTGAGAGAAAGGACAAAGTAGAAGCCAGAGAGGTATGGGGGGGGGGTACGTACCATGCAATCGTCGCACTGCCGCCCGATCACGTGTTCTTTGCACGAGCACTGGCCCGTTTCATGGTGGCACACCTCCGACAGGGAGCCGTTACCATGACACTGGCATGCTGGGGAGAGGGGGGGCACAGCATTACTACAGATCCAAATGCTGGCTGGTCGAGGCTCTGGGAGGGCCCCCGCTTTTATACCTGTGAACCTTTGGAAGATATTCAGCTCACTGCTGATTAAGATCTGTCTGAACCTCGCACGTTTTGCTACATAAATAATGTTACGGCAGCTTGGTCATTCTGTAACAAGCCCAAAAACAGGTTCGTTTTTAGATCGCAGCTTGTTTTAAGTGTATATTTTGGGTGGCGGGTTCCTTGTGCCCAAATAGGAATGCACAGTGAGGTCACCAGGGTCGTTTACAACATGTGCGCAGGGTGACTAAATAACAAGGTTCAAAACACTCAGACTGTGCGTCCCCATCCCTCTGCCAAGATCATTGGCTATCACTCTCCACCACCATCCATCTACGAACATCCATCTACCAAGCAGGATCCCACAGATCAGCTCTGGGTGTGAATATCAAAAGAAAAATAAAAGAAAAGCGAGTGGCGATTAATCTTGCAGCATCAGTGTGAAATTGCCAGCCCCTGCCATTTTAATTACCATGCAGCTTGCTCAGTTCAGAGGAGGTGCGCCTTTCACAGGGAAAAAAAAACGGCGGTTTATGTTCTGAAGTTTTAATTACGGAGGAAACAGCATGAGTAACATCACGGCCGTCTGCACACATGGCGAGTGGAGAGCCAAACGCGAGCGATTCCGGGGACCGCTTAGACGCCTCGCGCTTAATTGCCGTTTCCCGCGGTTTGGAATGTGTCTAGTGGTTAAAGTTTTTACTTTGGAAAAATGGACTGAACAGCAGCTAGATAATCATTCGATTTATTTATTAGGTGATGCTTTTAATGTCCTAAACAAAAAATGACTCATAAAAAATACATTAAATTTGACATTAACTCAAGGATTCAAGGATTTTATTTGTGACATGCAAAGTATACAGTCTGACTATAATATGGAGTGAAATGCAAGGTGGGCAACTCCGCCATAATAAACTGTAACCAGGATACATGATTGGAAGATGGATGAAGGGATGGATGGATGGATGGATGGATGGATGGATGGATAGTCATTATTAGAAAATTGTAATTAAGAATTCGAAGAACTATATATTGGACGAGCCATACTCATCACATCTCTACAAACTGAGTGGTCAAGGATAAAATTAATTTTGGTTTGGTAATGAGACCAGAATAAAATTATGGAATGAGATTAGGGACAGAAACAAGTGATGTGAATTCATGAATGCTGAGTCGGCATTGCTTGTTTTAAAATTCATTATTATATATATATTTTTAAGTATTCACTTCAATTCTTTGTATGCATACAGACTAATTTTCTCAATTCTGTCCCAAACTGTCTGAGGCCCCAAGCAGGGGGATGCTGGCAGCAGATTCACAGCGCTTCCTGGACAGGCGTACATTCTAAGCAATACCTTACAAGACACTTTCTGCAGAGTCTGCTATTAGCAGATTGTTAGAAAGTGAGTTTGTGGCTTTTGAACCCATTAAAAAATCTGGTTCTGTCAACACATGTGTCATATAATGTATGTAACTGAGGCATGACTGATTAGGCTACACGGTTCATACAGAAGAATCCCACCCTATCCATGCAATACGGGAATGACACTCAACAAGGCTGAGATGAATCATTATTTACTCCCTCATGACAAGTACAGATGGGGGAAATTCTACGTAATCAACAGCATATTTTTCTGGTCCATTTCTGGCCTCTTGACCTCAGCATGCCTGTCACGTGAAACATGAATAATACAACTGACGAATTAGGCAGACTATATGAATGTAAAAGAAGGAAGTGAATGATGCGATGGACTGACGTGTCGGCATCCTGCATGCTGACCTATTCTGCACTTGCTTGGTATGTCCGGAGGAGCACAAAAGCCAAGCAGTATGCAACGAAGGTACAGACATCACAGCCTGCTAACACGTTCCATGCCTGCAGGTGGACTTATCACATAGATTACTGTCCCAAAGGGTGGGACTTATTTTTAAACATTTTTTTTTACTTTCTTATGATACCATAGTTTTCACATTTTTTATTATACTTTATATTAGGGTGGGGCAGGGTAAAGTTTTTTTTCCACATTTTTCAATTCTACTTTATATTATGGTGGGACAGGGTAAAGTGCTGTTGCCGCACATCTCAAGGGTTATGGGTTTGAATCCAGATCTGTGGGTGTAAAGTGCTCGTGGGAGTTTTATTTACACAAATAACCAATCAGATTATAGAGAAGGCGTGACCAAGACATCTGATTGGTTGGTCGGACATCCCACCATGATCTGATTGGTTATCTCTCTGAGCCAATCATTTTTCGTTCTGCCCTCAGAACAATTTTTGTGTAGTTAAAACTCCCATGAGCGTGTGGAGTTTACATGTTCATTCCATTTTGCCTGGATTTCCTCCAGGTGCTCTGGATTCCCCCCACAGTTGAAAAATACATGACAGGCAGGCTGGCATCTCTAAACTGCCCACTGTGTGTGTGTGTGTGTTTGTGTGTGTGTGTGTGTGTGTGTGTGAGGGAGTGTGTGTGTGTGAGAGGGAATGTATGTACCCTGCTATGGACAGACACCCCTTCCACAATGTTCCCCTGCCCTGTGCTTGCAGGGAAAGACTCTGAGCTCCTGTATATTTCATATTAGTCTGTAACGGACCAGTTACCAGCTGTGAGACACACATTAATAAGACTGAGGTACATCAACCCGCAGTCTTATAAATCTCACACATTAGCCAAACTAATATAAATGACCAAAGGCTTAAGGCATCATGGATGCAGTGCATATGGCGCGCACACATGGCTAGCCGAATGATCCGTTTTAAGAAACCCAATTAATAAAGCAGCCATTAAACCTCAGCACCAGAAAGCAATCCTGTGAATTTAATGCCTACGTGCAGAACGGCTGGCTACAGAATTTGGATCTTAATGCAGTTAGACTTCATCGGTCTCCTTTTGCCTCGCCAGTGAGGTTCCCAGATGTGCAAAATTGGAAACTGAATTTGAAAACAGGATCAGCAGCCTTTTTACTGAATAAATTAAACTACAGCTGTTTGTTTATATTTTGCATTTAAAAAACTGAACCACGGGCATTACGACTGACATTTTGTCTCATTTTTAATTAAAGTTCAGTTGTTTTTGGCATTAATCTCACTCTCTTCTTGTCTGGCTACAGACATGATTGTTGTTAGATTACTGTGAAATCTAAAGAATAATGATTTTCCTAGTGCCCATCACGTTCGGATAACAGCTGTCTGCTCGTACATGTCTGTTATTTCACTGCGAAAATGAGTCTTCAAAGAAAGTTAGGCCCATCTTCTGTTCAGACCACCACCTACACTGTGTAACATAATATTGTAATATTGTCACAGGCTGAAATTTAGTGAGGAAGCTGGGAGGATGGCTGCCACCCCATTGTGGAAAATCAGAGTGGTAGGAATATGTCCCATATAAAATCTATTTAAATAAACATACCACTGAACAGCACAACGACATACTGCAGAGAATAGCATGACATAGTGTAGCATGACACAGTGTAGCGTATCATAGCGTAGCATGACATAGTGTAGCATGACATAGTGTAGCATGACATAGCATAGCGTAACAGCGTAGCATGACATAGCGTAGCATGACATAGCATAGCGTAACAGCATAGCATGACATAGCATAGCATGACATAGTGTAGCACGACACAGTGTAGCGTATCATAGCGTAGCATGACATAGTGTAGCATAACATAGCATAGCGTAACATAGCGTAGCATGACATAGCATAGCGTAACAGCGTAGCATGACATAGTGTAGCATTAGCATTAGCATACCCGAATAATACTACATGGCAGTGGAGTATTTAGTCTGAATCAGTAGAAAATGGTGTCAAAGTGTTAAGACATGTTGTTTTGAAGGAAATCAAAAGATCAAAATAAATCAGACGTAGACATGGAAGAATAAGACATTGATAAATTTGCACACTCACGCTGACAGTTTTTGGCTACAATGGCATCACCAAAGAAGCCTTCCCCGCACGTCTCGCAGGCCACTCCCCCGTAGCCCGGCCTGCACCTGAGGCACACTCCGGTCACAGGGTCACAGCTACTGGGGGCTGAGAGGTCCAAATTTCCATTGCACTGGCAGGGTTGGCACGACTCCCCCAGTTCTGTAGGCTGGCCGAAGAAACCATTGGAGCACCTGCAGCGTCGCCAGAAATGAAGAGGTTAAAGGTTAAAGGTCAATCGAGGCTGACAGCCTGGGGATCACTGACCCCCACTATAGCTAATTTGTGTTCCATGAAGGAATTACTAGCTGGCGGGTGTAATAATGACTCTTTTCACCTCCAATTATCGAAGGAACTCGCTGGCGATGTTTTGCAGAGGTGTCACATGTGACTATTGAATATCTTCCGTGTGTATCAACAAAGTAATTATGCCTGGAACATAAATAAGATCTTGGTGCATATTCATCACAGGGAGAGAGAGCGATGCTGTCAGCAGTCTGTACGCAGCGTCAGCTGGCGAGAAGGCAAGGAATCCATCAGCGCCCATGCACGCGTTCCTTAGATTCTTATCTTTTCTCTTATATCTCCCTGGAAAGGAAGCCATGCCGGGCGCCGAAAAAGGCCCGCCTTCGATCTACCGCATCTTCTTAAACGGCTTCTGTGCTTCTTATCTGCGTCAGCCAGTTTCCGGCTGCGCGGCACTAAATAGGAAAAGCAATCGTGCCGGCGTGACACGTCACCGGCTCTGATGCCCGTCGGATATTTATTAATTGGGCGCGTTATTGCCTGCGACGGCCTGGCGGGCGAGCTGCTGGGATGGGGCGGTGGGCCGGCCATGCTCGTCTGTAATTTCAGCGCTGTCGTTAAGCAGGGCCGTTTTCAGACGTGTTGCTAATTCCGACTTCGGGGCCGTTGTTTACTGCCAGATGGTATGCGGGGGCCTTTTATTGCCCCGTTGCTGGCCAGTGCCCATCTCAGCTCTGAGCTGCAAATCTGCACATGTACTGCCAAATCACATGTACAACACGCAGGTACGAACACGCATGTACCTCCGAAGATCTAAGGGTTTAATGCGCAAGTGCCTCTACAGCTTCATGCACATATGTGAGATGAGTAAAATAGGTAAGAGTGACCAGGGGCAGATCCTGGCAAAGGGCAAGATGAGCAGTTGCCCTGGGTGGAATTTTCTTAGGGGCACTGACTTAGCAAACCACCAGCACCACCCCCTCACAAATAAAATTATGGCATGCCGCAGACTGGACGTTAAAGGAGAATTAATCAAGTTCCACTGTTGACCACCCCCACCCCCCACCCCCACAGTCGAAAACTTGCCTAGGATGTCACATGGGCATTGACTGGCACTGAGCGTGACAATGTGGCCTCAGTATTCAATCTTTAAATCTTGATATTGATTATTTTCCACCCACTCATCCGTTTTCTATACCCGCTTGTTCTATACAGAGTTGTGGGGGACAGGAGCCTAATTTAGCAAAACTTCGGCAAATATACATTCATCCATCTTTCCATCCGTCCATCCATCCATCCATCCATCAATCCATCCATCCATCCATCCATCCACGCACCTTCTACTTATCCTGGTACGGGTGGCCAAGTTTGGCCAAATGCATATTTTAAAGATGTTGTTATATTGAAATAAATACTTGAAAACCCCCCCCCCAGTCACTTCACTGCTTAAAAATACGCATGTGAGAGCTGTGCCGAGAGCTTTACAGGCGGAGATGCTGATAAACGGCACCATGGGGTAGGTGCCAAGAGGCACACGCGGCCCAACCGCTCGGCTATTCTTAACCGCCGCTACATCTGCGCCCTCGTTAACGCACCACAGCATGGGCTGCCAGTCTATCTTGAACACTGATGTCTCC
>JAAGVU020000005.1:112940-129021 GCA_011763525.2 Mormyrus iriodes | reverse complement strand
GCAAGCACGTCTTGGCGGCATGCTCGTCTCCAGTTTAAACCGGAAACACATTAACCCTGCGTTTGCCACATGGGGTGACCGAGCCTACCCCCCAAGCCCCAGGCTGTTTATTCAAACCCACGATAAACTGATACGCGTGGGAGCCTTGATGGACTGCGGGTCCGATGAGCCCGGCCGCTGTGGGACGACCTCGAGGTGCCCCCCCGGGTGGAGGCCCGCTCAATTCCCACTTTATTGAGTGCCCCACACCGATCCTGAGTGCATGCAGCTGTCCCGGCCCCCCGTTCCGGGAATATTAACATCCAACCTGTCGCTGCCTGCGGATGAGATTCACCACCTCCGCCAGCCAGCCGTCTGCAGCAAAACCTTCAATTTTATGACTTTTCTGTCGTTTGTACTGATATTATGATTCTTTCTGAAGGAGCAGACGACTTCTCGCCGTTTCACAGGTCAACGGGAGGACCATTCTTGGTAGAGGTCATTGCCATTATTGCAATATAATCTCCCTATAATTACTGCAGCGTAAAGAAATTGTATTTTAATTACATTAGCTGCACTGCAGTGAGGCGTGCGTGAGTGGCCTTGCGTGTCTCTGTTGTAACCTGGCTTCTTGTGTATTAAAGGCTATGGCTAGTTTCCTGATTATTATAAAACACAGGGACCTACAGTATATGGTGTGATGTCCTGAATTGCAGACTTGAGGGGCTGTGGGCTTCTGATCCCTGATTGGTCACCTGGCTTTCTGTCAGGAGGCCTGGCTGCGCAGGCAGCAGACGCGCTTTTGTCTTTGCGCTGCCCTTGGCGGTCCGTCTGAGAGCCCCCAGAGAAATGTGCACCCCGGCCCTCCCTCTCAGAGATGATGAATGAAACCTCCGTTTCGGCCTCGCAAATAGGGCCCCCGTCTTCCTCTGGCGTGCGCAGGCGAAATTAAAATCCCTCTCCGCCTGCCTCGAGTTAATGGAGAGTCAAAACCCGCATGCACCCTCCGCCGCGATGGAGCCCGCTGCCATCTGTCATCGAGGCTGATGTGGGGATGAAGGGCGCCCCACCCCCCGCCTCCCCCCCCGAAAGTTTCACTTGCTCCAGTCCCCTCTGCATCAACAACCTGGCAGCCCCACCGCCACCCCAACCTCTCCCACAGCCCCAAACCTATTTGCCACCTCTCCACCCACAAAAATGCACAAGGAAATTAAATGATGTGTTTCCGATGCAGATGAAATGAATACACTTCAGACGGAGTTGTGGCACTGAGCACATGACCATCAATCTTCCTGATGGGCCACAGAACCACCCTTTTGTTTATCAGTGTCCTGGGGGTTAGCAAGGAGGTGTGCGCCTGTTGAGGGGGGGGGCTGTGTTGGCGGTGCTTAGGATCCGTATGATCAGAAACGACCAACCAGGCTTCGCCATTGCAGGGCAGCTTTTGAAGAGCGAGTTTCATCAGCCGGGCTTGTCTTACGGCGGTACGGCGTCTGACAAATCGGGAAAACATGGAGCAGCGAGATATTGACAGGTAACTGAGGTATTCGGCAAAAAGAGCCAAGGTTGTCACGGGAGCAGGAAGAACCGGTTCTCAATGTGCAACTGTCCCGGATATCGACCCTGATCGTGTTCAGTACCAAGCAGATCTGCTCATGAACACATCAATAAACACAATTTCCACATATGGCTATTCTGAGATCCGTCCGAAACCTGAATACTCTATTATTCCTGTGATGGCAGGATTCTGATACACGGCACGGGCCGATGGCACCGTCAGCCAGTTTGGCAGAAGCCTGGGACGGATGGCCCGACACGTCCCACAGAAGCCCCCACGCCCGTCCCCAGCCCTCACCTGTCGCAGCGCGGTCCGGTGTAGCCGGGCTGGCAGCGGTCGCAGATCAGCTCGCCGCCAGAGTCCAGGTGGCACGTGGGGCTGAAGCTGTGGCGTTTTTGGGCCACAGTGGTGGCGACGGCAAGGAAGAAGAGGAGCAGAGGTAGTCGGGTCATTCTGGTGCCTCCCGCAGCCGCGAGTCGACCGACTGACACGCAGAGCACAGGGGAGCCAGACGAGGGCCCCGCAGGTGCCAAAGATAGAGTGCGGGGTCGTGTTGCCGCCCGGGTGGCGGGGAGGCTATTTCCGACCACAGAGGACACAAGCAGCGGTGCAAGTGTCTTTCTTTAGCCGCCCCCCCTGGCCCGCTTCACCGGAATGCCCAGCTGCTCCTCCTGCCCTCAGGGCGCGCCGCCCCCTTTTGGTCCAACAGGGGATTACGGCCTATTTTCTGTGCTCCACTGGAGCGGCTGTTTTTTGGCAGGAGGGGCATGCGGTGTATTACCACTGACATCAGTTGAGCCCAGCCCTGCCGGGAAACTCTCTCCTACCTATTTTTACAGAGTTTTAAAATGTTCTAATCCCGAATGTTTATTTTATAAGGACAGTGATAAGTATTCAGGATTATTACAGGGGACAGATATTTACATGCAGGAACAATGGGGACAAAAGAAACAGGCTTTTTTAAGAAACTTCATTCTGTGACTCCAACGAGTCAATGACAGCATCTGCAAGTCATTCTGTGATGAGTGTGGTAAAAACACATCAGCAAATGAGTCCTCTTTGGTGGTATGTGTGAGTGTGTGTGTGCGCGTGTGTGTGTTTGTGTTAAAAGAACCTGTTATTTTGTTTTTGTGGGGACCATTGTTTTCGGTCCCTACAGGGGGAACCCCAATTTTATAAAAATCCGTCAAAAACCTAAAAATGCCAAAAGTCTAGTGTTTTGTTGGGTCGGATTTTTCCCATAGAAATGGATGGACGATCCCCGCAAAGACATGAATACAATGGTGTGTGTGAGAGTGTGAAAACGCGCACATGCGTGAAGATATTTACGTGTTGGAAGGATGCGGGAGTGGGCATGAGCAGGGCCTGCAGTCCTCGGCCGTTCCCTTGGTAGCATCGCCATAGAAACCAGGGGCACACATGTCACAGTGTGGACCCACGGTGTGGTCTTCACAGTTCTGCAAATGGGATTTGGGTAGGAGGGAGGGGGTCCATTACACTTGGCAGAAAAATGCATTACCTTCAAGTTTTACAGTGAAGGAAAAGCCATCGTGCAGCTTCGATATTTGCTCAACAGGTGTAAACATTGTTTTGTATTGAATTTGCTGCCAGAAATATAAGAATAAATTCAGCATAATTCAATTTAAATTTATTTAAAAACAGGGAATGTTTTTTTTTTTTATTTCAGTGAGAAAAGCCATTTGACCTGGAATATTTCCATATAAAAACACCAAAATAGATGCCTAATATACATTCACAATCATTTCAAAATATTAACAGAATGACATCTAATTAAAATTTACTTTTGCACGTCAAACCACCATAAAATTTACTCCTAATTGCCGAATAAATCGGAGAGACTTTTAGAGGCAAGTGTGACCAAATTAAACACGCCGCATCTCCCGCACGGTGGCACTGGCCCAGAGCGGAGCGCCGCTCGACTGGTAACACTAGAGCGATGTGCCCCCGATCGCGGCGCCCCCGGCAGGCCTAATGAAGCCACACATGCTCCCCGTCAGCTGTGTGTCTAGTCAGCATAATTAACCACGACGAGACCATTTTCTGCTTATGAGGAATCGGGGGGGGGTGGTGGATAATAAGCCACTTTGGTGCGAATGGGGATGAAGGCAAGCAATGCTATTGGCCAGCGTCGGTGATGTCAGCCAGGCCCACCCTCTTACTGGGCACCCCAGGCCTCCTTCCCAGTGCTAGGAGTAGGTGATGGGAGCAGGTATCTTTGGATACTTTCATGACTTTGCTACTTCACTTTTAAGGCATGGGCCACCCTTCCCATCATGCTCTGCTGTTCATGTTCCCATCATGCTGTGCTGTTCATTCATTTCCAGCGTGAATGTTGAGGTACCAATAGGGAGGAACCTAGAATCCGTTGCAATATGAATGAGCCTTGGCCTACAAGCGCACAGCTAAGTAACTGAAGAAATGATGGCGTTACTTAGAACCTGGTCTTCGCTATTTTATGATTTGAAACCTCACATTTAAGGAAACATTTATAGATTATAGATACACTCAGCAGGCAGCTTGACCGACCCTGAGCCCCACCCAACGCCGGCCCCCGCTTGACTTTACCAGGCAGCGGCCCGTGATGTCATCACAGTGAGCCGAGTGCCCGAAGCAGTGGCAGGGCTCACACACTCCCTTGAACAAGGTGCCGTTAACCCTTCGGTAACCAGGTAAGCATATCTGCAATGGGGAGACAAGACAATTACACCCCGAAAGCAAGGAAAGAAAATCACCCTGACAGCGGAATGACACAAATTAGTTCTGATGAACAAGAAGCGAAACGTGTAGATGCAAAGTGACTGTTACAAAGCCATGAGATAAAAGAAAACAAAGCTATTTTTAGCCTGTGAGATTTAGAGTTTAATTATGTCAGCCCATAACCTGCTTTGCAGCAGCTAATTAATCATACAGAGATTTAATTAATGCTTTTCACTAAGTGCTTTGATTTATGCAGAAGAAGCAGACATGGAGTTCTTTTGGGTCTATTTTAAGAGCAAATTTATTTAGTGTAATAGAAAAGAAAGGAGAGGGAAGGCAATTACGACACGGCAAGGAAAGTCAAGGAAACGGCAACAGGAAAACGGACCAGCCCCCACGAGCTCCTTTGCATCCGAGACTGTCATGTAGAAAGCGTTTAGCAGATAAAAGTCTCCAGCGGCAAATCCCTGCAGGGGCACTGGTGCCCCACTGACTGGTAACTTCTGAAGGAGGCATACCCTTAAGAAGCTGTTTATTTTAGCTTTTAATTCTTAAAGAGTTTAACAGCGCAGGGGGCGAATGTAGAGGGATCATGACATAAGTAGGCTTTTATGTGCTTCCCTGTCACATCTTTGGACCTCACTGGGTTCTAAGTTCAGCAAATCTCAATGTAGCATAATCATTTTGAACCAGTAACAGCCATGCTTACTTAAAAATGGCTACTGTGTGAATAAAAAGAAGACAGTCTGAGCCCCCATAATGGTCGTGTATCAAAAATATTTCAAGAAAAAGACAGCTTACTAGCCCACAGCTATCCTGAAGAGAAAAGGGACATATTTATTCTGGAAATAAAATATCAGCAATGCATCATGGTACCAGTACATTATGTAAACCAAAATGAATAATATTCTGTAATGCGTGAATTGTCCTGGCACCACTTCTGAAATCCTCAGGCCTGATTTTATCAGTCAGTCTGACGTTCGGCTGTGAAGATTCACGCTCTGGTTACTCTTTCAAAAAAAGGTCACTGCGTTGAATCTCAGACATTAATCCAAGCCACCTCTGTGTCAAGGATTTTTAATGATCCGGTGCGGGAGGTGGGATTGTACTCCGATGGGTTCTGCAAAAGGTCCTGACCCCACGGTCCTTTCTAATAAGTCACAATTAACCCCTCTTCACGTAATAAAAAGGCAATGGTTCATTTCACTTTCTTTCAAAAATCTCCTGGAAATCAGCTGTGGTCAGCATCATAATGGCGTATGTGGAATTATCAATGTGGCTGCCATAGTGGCCTACAGACAGCTTCTCTAAGAGGGGAGGCTGGATCTGAAGCCCAAACGCCGAGCTGTTAGCACTGTTACATACCATTCTCACGCTGCCATCAGTTACGTACAATATAAACTGTATATTCAAAATGTATATTTATTATTGAACAAATTATTGATTTACCATTATTATTATTCAAATACACAACACTGCAAGTGCATGTCACTGAATACCAGATACAATTTACTCCAGGATAATGACAGTATACTGACTTATCTATTTGATATAGATCCTGGCTGTATTAACTGCAAGTGCAGCATATCACTCACACATGGAGTGCAAGAGTCAATCAATTCTGACAGCGACAGAGAAACTGATATACGAAGCAAAGCAGATGCTTTTTTAACAGATGTGCCACCAAGAGCACTATGGTAAAAAGGCGGACACTGACTCACGACGCCCGTGTCACTCACCTCACAAGAGGTTCCGCTGTAGCCATGGGGACAGCGACACATCTCCACAGCCCTGGCCGGTACGCTGCTCCGGGACACATCACTGGCTACCTCCAGGGTGACAGAGTTGAGTCTGGCCCCAGGGAACATAAAGACATGGCAAATGTAGCACGCGGGACACCAGCCTGGCTGAAGGGTGTCGTGAACATTGGTGAGAAACTAAAAGAGCGCCTTATGTGACTGACACACGTAACTAAATGAACATAATTTTGTTGTCCAGTAAAAAACACGCATCTCAAATGATTTTTGGAGCATGAAAGAAAAACACATTTTCTCAGAAACTACTTTACAAAATAAACCTAAAACAACATAATGAGACACCCTTAGCGTCACAGACAGAAACCTGTCCTTGCACAGCCATCAGTGAATGCTTTAATGTTTTAAATGGACTTTTGCAGATTGTTGTCAGAGAGGCGAATATGTCAGCGTCAACAAGATATAAACTAACCACCATTTATATTCACAATTAACAATGACAACAGTCAGCTAGGTATCTAGCTATCAACGTTACGATGTTAAAATTAGCGATTACCGAAGTAATCCACACAAACAACCATCAATGTTAACTAGTACAAAAATAAATACTCAAAAAAATACAACTAGAAATGCTGAAATGCTAGTTAAATAGACGGCTTGAAAAAGTAAAGAGCTATAGTAAAGAGTCAATTTTGAAAAAGTATCCGATTTTCACTGGACAGTGAGGACATGTTGGATATATATATATATATATATATATATATATAAACATACAAGTTAATCTAAATGAATATTTTGAAACTCAGCATACAGGAAAAATGTGGCCTAGATAATAGCTCTAAGGGAAACGTTTTATTCGAATGTTGCTGAGGCTGTTGTGACAGTGTGTACCTGTAGATGGCCACCTCATCATGGCTGTACGAGGCCCTGATGAGAAGCCCATTCAAATTGCTGAGAGCTGTCATGAACTCCTTCTTGCTGACAGCGAGGCCTGTCTCCCGGTGTATAAAATGCTCGGCGCGGAGGACAATGCTCTTTGTTCCTTCTGCAAAGGGGTACACCTGCAGCCCGAATCGGCCGTCAATCATTGTTATCCCATTGCCCTGTGGAGATGAAAAGTCAAGCTTGGTTGTTGTTTTTTTTCCGTTTTGATGTGCTTCTGTCTCCTCCCCGTATGCTATACATATCAATGCATCTCGCTTATTAATGCTTTTTAAAGCTAAAAGGTGATAAATACCTTTATGAGAGTATAATTAACTGGTCATTAAATTCAGTACTTTGAGGCAGTGTGCACCCAGGAAAGCGAGGGAATTCAGAAATGACGGAGCAGGGTCTCATACACGCATATCTCACACAGGTGAAGTGGGCAGGCTCTGATCCCCAGACAATGTTGACAAAATCATTGGGGAGGATTATGGGGCATCGTTCAGATCCAGTGTTATTTACCACACCCCACTCTGCTGGGGAATCGTGCCTGATATGCCAGGGCCACTTTGTTTGCTCTGGATTAATGGAGTGTACACATGCAAAGCAGGGATTAACCGTCGATAACGACCCGTCACACATTTGCTGCTGTTCCATTACGGCGAGACGAGTGCCTTCGTGCGGCAATATCTTAATAAAACCCCTCGACTCCTGCGCTCTGTCACTTGACTGTGAAATACGGAGAGACCCCCCCGCGGTGAGTCGAGACGAGCGCACTCATCTATAAGCTATAATTGCATGCTGATGGAGAGCGTGGAAGAGGGCAGCGGTCGAAAGGCAGCCCTCACCCATGGGGCCGACCCCCAGCCTTCCGGAAGGTACCCGTTGCACTTCATCACTATTCTTTGCCAAACAAGTATAACCACAATTAAAAGCCGTTGACTGCAAGCTTCTACAAACATCTCATGGACCTCTTTCCCTTTGTGTTTATAAGCCAATGCATTTATATATTCAGAAAGTGAAACAAAGTGGTGGGACTATTCATTTTTTTAAATGAGTGACAGCTCTGTGCCATTAATATGTATTAGAGCTGTCTGTCGTGGCCCATAGCCCAAAGAGCTTAGACAACATGTTCGCATGTGCCATTTATAGACGGTACAATATGTATTTATAGCCACTGTCCATCCATTTTCACTAAGCACTGGTGCAATTAGGGTTGGTGGTGATCTTGAGCCTATCCCAGGAAGCAGACAGCGTGAATGAAACTGACCCCAACAGAGCCTAATCACTTCATTACTAACAAATAGGGCCAGTTTGGTTTTTTGGCAAAGGGGAGTGGGGTACAAGTGTTCCTCATGTAAGTAGTAGCTTGGTTGAGTTCAGCTTTGGGAAAATTTTGCTTGATTCTGGTTGACTGCCTTTTGCGCCTGATATTTAAAGGGGCCTCGTCCCTTTTTCTTCAGTTCTTACCCTTCTTGTTTAGAAACCTGCTGTCTGCTGCCTCTGCTCCCACCCTATGAGCAAGCCCCGCCCCCAACCTGATGTAGTACTTACTCACAAGGACTGTTACTCTGGTAACAGGAGGAAAAGGCCGTATCAGTGCTCTGGGTTCTGTGACAGCCAGTGGTCAGACACCATGTGTTAGCAGTCCGTCACCTTGGATCTGCGTGTTTGTGTCCAGTTTACCGCCGGAGTCACAGAGAGGGAGACTCACATCACTTCAATGCAGTGAAATGCTGGCTTCCTCACAAACTGCTCACAGATGTGCATTAAACAGCAGTGCGTGCGGTGCCTTGGAATAACACCAGCGATCCCTCCCTCTCTCACATTAATGTATGTTTATTTATATTCTGTATATTGATCGCTCCCCAATGCTGCTTCTTGTGCGATACGTATGCATGCATATATATATAAAATCTACAATCTATATGGCTGTGGTATATATCCATCAAACAGGTGAATGTTCTGTCGATTCACGGCCGGGTTGCACAAGATGTCACGCTGCACCATCCACACCAAGCAAAGGCCGGCATCCGCCATATTGGTGCACAGTTTCCAGATTTGTGCGATATTCTGTATGTACTGTCCGTACTCTAAATATTTTACGGTTTGCATGTTGGATGCATGACCAATTGTCAGAGGTGTAAAGGAAGAGCAGATGTCTTTGCTAATTATATAAAAATGATATATCTAACTTGTCTTTGCCAAATCCCAAATTGCATGGTGACCCTGGGAAAACAACATTTAATGGTGGCCATGTGGGGCATGAACACAAATCTTAGCACTCACGTATCCTTACATGGTGAGATGGCAATAAAGCATTGTGAAACTTGCATGAGTGAAGTAACTATGATTACAGTACAACGAATGGATGAAACAAGTGAATCACTGAATCTATACCTACGAACAAAAGGGTGACCTATGAGCTTAAGCAAATAAATGCAGCACACAGAATCCACGTCAAATGTGATCAGAAGGTACATTAAACACAGCCAGGATTCAATGTTTCAGAACGGCAGAGCAAAACCCAATTAGTTATGCAAAACGGATCCCTGCCAGCTGTAGCCCAATAGTGGAAATTGGGCCTTCAAACAAAAGTCTACTCTGCAAGCAATGGAATGCAGCAAAATGTATTTATGGATAAGGACTCTTTCTTGGATTAGGGAGGCTGCAGGCATCAGAACGGGCTTAGCGCCATGAATGAGCCCACATTTCTGGCAATGTTGATAAACCGGGAATACCTGGTTTGTGGAAAGTGAGGAAGAACAATCAAAGCTGAGCTGAAGCACTAGTGTTAGCATGGGGGGGAGGCTGTGACGAGAAGGACACACTACATTGTAATGTTGACGAATTCTCAAATCTGATTGGTCAGGAGGGTGTCGATTAAAATTCTAGAATCACGCACACAGTGGCAGCCAGGCGAATCACAGTAGTAAAATCGATGTGCTATTAAAATCTAACTAATTCTAACTAATGTTACTTAAAATTCCAGACATACACGTAGAACAGAATTCAAAATTAATGAAAACTAAGCAAAATTTTTAATCATTTGCGCAAGAAAGTGATTCTACTAATCAATGCATTTTTGGTTTGCTAATGTGAAAATGCAAACGTGTGAGCCAAATGAGTGGCAACCATGGTATAAATGGGTTAATGCACTCCAAGCCTTATATGCATTATACGTTTTTAAACGCAGTCCGCTAAACGTCGGGTGGCCCTTTGCCTCCACAGCCATGCATAAAAACGTATGATGCACAGCCTTATATAAAAGGAGCTTAGAGGAATGGCAGAAATAGACTGATTTTTCACTTGGTTATCGGTAGAAAGGAATCGCTCACTGTGTATGCCTGTGATATCCGCTGCATCACTGTTCATAAGGAACATGAGAAGAAGTACATTTTTTGTGTGCGCCTGTGCTAACTGATGCCTCACCGTTCATAAGAAACCAGTGGTGGGCAGGGTTCTGCTAACCGCTAATTAGCGAAGCTAACTTTTTCGTTAGTGGATTAGAGTTTCCGCTAACTTTTAAAGCTGTTAGCATACATGTAAATCCGCTATCATTTTTTCACAGCTAAAATGAATAAAGTTTCACAGTCAAAAATGTTTGTAAACCCTAAATTAATACATATTTGTTCCTGTCTATTGCGAGCGTGTCTGCTGTTGGCTGACTACATAAAAACAGCAGACATGATTGGTTGATAACTTGTTGCATTTAAGGCAGTCTGGACCACATGTAAGTGAATGAAGAAGAAGTCTAAATGGACTTTCTTTGTTCACTTACTTTTAGCCCAGACTACCTTAAATCCAACAAGAAATCCAGCTAAGCAAGAAATCCCACTTCGTGATACAGGCCCCTGATTGTATTTTCCATTGTTCTGACTGACAGAGCTATAGACCAATAAAGAGCAGGGACCCTCCTTCCAAGATGCGGATAAATGGTGCCACGTTTGTAGTCCCCAAGTGACTTCACTGAGGGCAAAATATCAGCATGGACTAGTTGCGAAACAGGGATTCTCCGACAAAAATGCTTATATCTCGTAAACAGAATATCATAGAAAGAAAATTTCAATATAGAATCTAACAATACCCAACTGGGTAAGGCCTAAATATCCCCTGGTAATCACTCTTGTCCGACAGATGGGACTTCATTATTAAACAGGTTAAAATTTTACTCCTCTAGGTATGTCTTTAAGGGTTTCAAAGGCAATTATCGGTTATATAGCGGTTATCATTAGCTTACGGGGATTTTTTTGTGGTTTATTGGTTTATCATTATGAAATTAAACTTTGGAGGTACAGGATTAGTGGTCTTTTCAGTTAGCTGTGCCCAGCATTGTAAGAAACATATGAAGAGGTCATTTTTCCGTCAATTACATGACTAAAGATGCAGCTATGGATAATCTGTATAGAAACGTGTGTAGTTTCTGTACATGTAAAAACCTGAGTTTTATAATCACACTCATGCTTCAATAAACCATTTCTTGAACAACTCAATCTGGGATTTTTTAAACATGAAAAAGACTCGGTAAGCTTACACTTTTTCTAAAACTGTGGCATTATGGGTTGCATCTAAAGATCGCAGAGTTTGCCAAGGTCACAGTTACAGGTCACATGGCGACTGGGCATGAATGACTTATCCCTTAAAATGATGCATGCATCTTAGATATGAAAAAAAAATCTTAAAAACATATGCAACCTTAGCAAAAGCAGGAAGAAAATCATGGGTGCAAAGACTAGTGTCCCCGAACTAGAAATTCTCACGAAAATCAATTGAGGTCATGGCTTCAGTTGCCAAAATTATTTTTACAGTCCTGCTGTCATGCGGGAGTTTTGTCTGTTGTGTCTTATAAAGATATATGATCTTCAGATAAACATCTTGCCAAAAGGCCTGACCAAAAATGAAGGCATCTTGTTTGACTGAGTCTACTTTTGGTTAAATCTGATATCAAACACAGAGAAACAACAGCACAATCTCTGATCGCATGACCATGTCGGCCATGCTACACTCCCACCAAAGTGAGAGCCCGAGAGGCCGCAGGCCCCGGCTCTGCTCTTTTGCTGGAGCTCCGCTAATGACAGACACATGTTGGAGAATTCCAGAGGCCTGCACTCGCTCCTGCAGAACAGCTGTGGACGCCGTGTTCTTTAAACGGACCCAGATGAACGTGGCAGACACACATGCCCCAGACGCAAAGCTAATTCCCCAAGATGGTGGACTGGGCCTGACCTTATTCATCATACAGGAAACATCTCATGGTATGACAGGTAGCCTAGCAGTGATGGACAGTAACTTGCAGACTACAGCAGGGGTCTCCTATTATTTTTCCCAGAGGAACAAATTCCATCAGCAACACAAAGCCATGGGCCACTGTCCCCATAAAATGCGCCCAGTGGGGAATTCTGACCAATTCTCGTGGGCTGCCTGTCGGGGAACTCTGGCCTACAGGTTGCTGGTTTATGTCCCTGTCAAGGATGTGCTGTCCTAAAATGGGACATCCAGCTGTATAAACATGCATGTGTTGGAACTTCAGGTGCTGTTGAAAAATAGTGTCAGCCAGGATGCTAATGAGTCATCCATAGCACACGTGGCTGAGGACATACCTGTAGAACGATGTCGGGTTGGGTGGAGGGCGTGATGGCCTCATCTCCTCTCTCTGTGTCATAGGACACCGTGTACACCAACCTCCCTCCATTGGCTGCTAGCTGCAAGGGGACACGGCAACAGTGAACGAGTAGTGTGGTCCAGATCTCACAGATTCCCCATAATACTGTAGCAGAGTAAGAACCGAAACGATTTCATCATACAAACACTCTCATTCCAATTGAGAAGATGATTCTATAACAAAGACTGTAGGAGAAGTCGAATGCAAATGGTTGTGCAATTTAAGCAATTGCATTAAAAAGTTATCACAGGCTTTCTGCAAGTTTAAATGTGGAAATGAACGTTGAAATTAGAATCCGAATAAGATTTGAGGCTTTAATAAGGTGCATGAGCTTCTACACAAATACATAAATCAGGAGACTCTCCGGCCAGCTTTCATGCTCCACGGTAGGAATTCGTTGTAATTGCACAGTTACACTAAAATGCATTTTGTAAGTAAATACACCCCTCCACAAAGAAAAAAAAAACAAGTTCTAATAAGTTGTATATTTTACAACATATTGTGTACTTATTAAAGTCTCACCACATCTGCGACAGGAATAATGACCTTTATCAACAAGGAGGACTATCTGCATGTCTATGGGTGCGAGTATGAAATCACTGTGTGCAATTCCCGAAGCTCCTCTTGCACATATCTACCTATGGCAAAGCTACAGTGTCCACACTATCACAGCAGGATACCCTCCAACATCCTCCCAAAAGGCGTTGAAAGAGCCCAGAATTGTTTTTTCACTGTCTTTGTAAGCAGAATTTCCATTTGCCCGTTCCATATTTGGTTTTAGGGGTGCGAGGCAAAGATAATGAGTATGCAGACTTCTTTTGAAGACAAAGTAAATATCTATACTTATGAAAACCTTGACTGAAAGGTCAAAGGACACCGGGCAGTTCCCAAGATTCCTACCATCTGAAATGTCCCTTTTTCTTCGAACATTCGTCCTGCTGTTATCTCAGGGCTCTGACCACCTCTCCACCCGCACAGCCTTCCATACAAATCAGAATCATCTGTGTTTATCTTTCCATTTCCGAGAAGAGCCCTTTCTTGTCCTGACGTGTGTTTTTCTTTCCGTCTCCACATGCGTCGCTCCCGCTGGGTTTCAAAAGCGCGGCCCAGGGTGTCGCCACGCCAACGGACAGACCGGGAAGTGACCCGCGCCGAAGGCCGGCAGGGGGAGGATGCTGTACCTCCACCCTGCAGCCTAGCGGAGCCATGGCTGACCCACATCTGCTGGGGGGGTGGAGACTCGCTTTGAGCCGCTGCCGCCGCTGTGGGATGCCCCCCCTGCAAAATGCAAACTCTGCAGCAGCGTCTCCAAGGTTTTTTTTTCTTGCTCTTTAAGGTATGTTTATAAAGCTGCCCCAGAGATCAATGACACACTTTCCCAGCAGGTCCTCAGCCGGCCCCGTTTTCTGCCGGCTTGCGGCTCGGCCTTTTCTGTGCCGCGCCCCCCAGCCAGGACGTGTCCTTTGTCCCCAAACGTAAAGCCCTCGATGGGCAGGGGCACAGAATATCTCAAATCCGGGGGGTCCAGCCGAACCATTATTCATGTCAGTGTAGTCTCAGTGAGCACGATGCATGTCCTTCCCAGTCTGACGAGGCTGCCCCGTGTGCTGCCTGACAGTAGCCCGATGGCTGCTGTGGCACATATTTTGGTGGATTCAATTTATTGGATCGATCCCGAGATAACCATCATCGAACCCGACAGCAATCTGTGACACCGCTGCATAACCTTTATTTTTGCTATACAAATAAATTATACATCACGTGACCTCGCTCCACCCCTTGGAAATGCTGTCAATGAGATCTACTTCACGGAGGCGCCGAGGAATACTGAACGGAAGGGCGATTTTAATAAATCTCACGAGATACACAGCCCTACCCCACGCCCGCTGTTTTATTCCTTGCAAGGGATTACTCAAGCAAAGTTCTGATCACGGCACACAGCCCTACATCTGCTCTGCATGTAACAAAGTGGCCATTTTGTTTGTTTTAATATCTGGGAGAACCATTTGCGTGTCCTCCTCATAGCGCCCCCTCCAGGAAATTTACAAAGGGCGCAACGCCATTCTGCACAACGCCACTTTGTTTCAACAGGGAGTGGTGTTCAGTTCAAGTCCTAGCGTTAAACAAACCCACACATCTGTGGACTGTGTTCTGGGCCCATGTGCTTGGCGTGGGACAGCACACATCGCTATGACAACCGTATAGTTTTGGCACACTGAGCAACACCGGACATGCCGAAGACACAAAACTGTCACACGGCTGATAATGTTCAGGTATGCTTATAGGCTGGTAGCTTCAAGGCCTGTGGTGTTACTGGGTTAACAGGACGCTAGTCAGGGTTGCGAACTCCTCCACATCTGGTGTGACACTCACGCTTTCTGACTCACACTCACTCAAGAAATCTTACGGCAAATGCATATTATTCCGTTATCAACCTAAAATTAGCTACATCAAAAGTGTTGGGGTAGTTTGCAAATCCAACCAACTATTTACAAGGTAATAAAACTGTTACATACATGTCAGTGAGTGAGCTGACTCAAATTGAAGATTTCACTCCAGCCACCTGACCAAAGTCGACAGCCCTGTGCTAGTGCAGGTCTCCATAAAGACTGTAGCTGTTAATCTGTTAACCGTTAACTGGGATTCTGGTACTGTTTTACCATTTGCTATATCTACCATAATTGAATAATTTCTGAAGATATGAAAAATATGAAACAAGAACAAAACTTACAACCCATGGATACAGGCTCTCCTATGCCAGCAAATTCTTTAAACTAACTTTGATTTATCCATCCATGCATCTGGTTTATCTTGTATGGGGTCACTGCCAGCCTGGAGCTGATCCCAGGAAGCACAGGGTGCCGGACACCCAGGGCGGGATGCCAGCCCGCTGCCGGGCTCACACACACTCACACGCACTATGTTATTTAATGACAAAAATTCACCTAACTGCATGTTTTTGAATTGCACATTTAACTGGGGTACATGACGGAGACCCAAGCAAACATGCCAAACTGTGTACCAACCTTTTTCTCCCAGAATAGCCAAGCTGTCGAATACGAGCAGTCAAAAAGAAAAAAAAACACCTAGAAACACACATGCAACAGTTTAAAAAACACACATTCAATTTCTGCACGTATCGGCTGTACTAAGACTCTGGGGGACGAGCCGGAGCCTTTAAAACCCTCGTCAGCGCAGCAGTTAATTGACGGCGGGTGAGACCAGCGAGCCGTACAGTGGGGGGAGGGAGGCGCTCCATCACACCTCTCTTGCCTCACAGTGCAAGACTGACACAGTGCAAGACTGGGGGGGGGCAGTGTGCAGGTCAGCGGGGCACATCACCCTCTGCGGGCATTGCAGCAGCTTCCAGCGAGCCCCAATTCGGGGGGGGGGGGGGGGGGTTTTTATGGGAGACCCCGGGCGGGTGTTCCCAAAAATGGAAAGAACCCAGCTGAACACCCGAGCCCCGTGGGGAGATCTTTTACG
>JAAGVU020000005.1:81041-101508 GCA_011763525.2 Mormyrus iriodes | reverse complement strand
TATATATATATATATATATATATATATATATATATATATATATATATATATAATGACACAAAGTTCCTTAAAACTTAGATGAACCTAAATAAGGTGAATTTCATTCATGGATTAAATTTCACAGATTTTATTTACAATATTCTTTAGGTATGCCATTAATTGTGAAATTTGTATTTGGAGGACACTGATTTTTAATTAAACCAATAAATTTTGGTTGATTTCATCGGAACAGTCATACATTTTTCACATCTTGGCATTCTGCAATTACCTCTGCAATATAATTATTTTTTAGACAGTATTTTTTGTGTATTTCCACTCAGAAGCTCACTGTATATTCGTGACATTGATTTTAATCCAGTCTACTCCTCGACACTTATTATGAACTATTAAAGCTCTTACAAAGACCCCCCACAAAAACTATGCCATTAAAAATAAACATTTCTTTCTTCATTACACTGACTTTAATGTTACTTTTTCTTTCCAGTATCTGCCATGCGTTTCTCCAGATTCATTAGACTGTACACAGTAGGATGTTACTAAATCATGGCACTCAGGGATGCATTTAACCAAATAAACTTACCTTGAACAGTAGATTATTCTACGAAAGCGATGCAGTATCTCACTAGTAAGCCATCCATCCATCCATCCACCCATCCATCCATCCATCCAACCGCTTGTCCATTATAGGGTTAAACGGGGTTTGAAGCCCACCCCAGGCAGCACAAGGCACAAGACAAAATGACAACGTGGACAGGATGTCAGTCCATTGTAAGGCATGCGTAAACACACATTTACACATGGGCCACTACATACACACATACACACACACACAATGGCCAATTTAGACTCCAGATCACCTAACTGCATGTCTTTGGACTGTGAGTGGAACCTGGAGAACCCAGATGAGTAGCACTAGCAGAACAGGCAGACTCCAGGCACAGAGAGGGAGAAAAATTCGAACCCCTAACTCTGCAGGTGTGAGGCAACAGCACCCCCCATTGCTGGGCATCTCACCAAACAGCACTTTCACAAATCACACAGCCGCTTTCCTAGCTGGTAGGATTCCTGCCGATGGAGACCGTGTCTCACCTCGCCATTCTCCAGTGGGTGGATCTTGGAGTAGAAGGAGGTGCAGATGACGTCGTCGTCGTAGGCGTAGGACGGCGGGCCAGTCCTGGGCACGATGTTGAAGCGGGTTAGGCACTCGGTGTCTGTGATGGCGTAGTACTGCCAGGGGGTGAAGGTGGCACCATCCAGAGAGCGTTCTAACACCCAGTTTCCAGGACGGGGTGAGTTTGCCGCCTTCAAGATGACGTAGGCAATCTGAAAAACCTACACAGAGAGTTCCGTTTCAGCGGAAATAACGAGTGCCCTGAAACCAGACAGTGAACCAGCTTCTTCTACTCAAACTACTTCTGATGTGATTGAGGCGCCACAAGGTTTTCTCCAGCAATATAACCAGAATGGACCTACCTCTGAAGGTCTCATGCACATATATAATAAAGGAATTTCAACACACCAGCCCTGCTTGTTACTGGATTATGACCACGCTCCCAATGTGTACTACTACAGCAATGTCAATTCACAGTGCTGTTAAATATGTCTGCGGCATGGAAGGCTTCCGAGAATGAAGAGAGGAGGCTAACCTATTTTCCCTGGTCCCATTCTCTCTCCTCTTCTACATCAAAGCACCTGAAGGTGGATCAGCTTGCGGTTATAGGTAACCTGAACCACGACAGGGAGATATTATAGTACCGTCCTGGGTCCCTTCCACGTCTCCCTAGAGTGCTAGATTTTCAATGCAGCTCCAGACACATGCAAAGGGACAGGATGTCACTGACATCCGAAAAACTTTTGTAACTGGCGTTTACAGCCGCACGCCTTTCCGTTGATGAGAGGTGCAAAAACCGCACTGCAATATCAATTTTAAAAATGACTCACAGCTCCTTTCACCTATTTGCAGATTTCAGAGTCGAATTTCACTGTTTACAACAGGAGACGATGCAGTCACGCCGGAATTCATAGCCCTGGCTGAAAGCGAATAGTATCCTAATTACAAAGGATCTTTGTTTTCTTTGTGCCTAGGGACCAGGAGCAGAGTGAGAAATGGACAATCCTTCTGAACCCGCTGATTGGCAGCACAGATTTCAGTGAAGGCGGGGGCGCTCAGATGTTGCCACATCTGTTTTGGTGTAGCACGGATGGAATGTGACCTGGTCATTGCGTTAGGGAAAGATGGGTGGAGGATGGGGCAGTCCCAGCTCCCTCCGCAGTGAGAACCCCTCCCCCACTTCTGCTCTGAGCCAGGATCATGTTGACATGTCCTGACACACATGGGCTGCATCACCAAAATGACCTACTTGAAATCATTCTCATATTTTTATTCTTGGGAATTAATTTGGTTTCGCTCAGAACCACAAAGTGGCATGAGCAGCGTTTCTGTAACCGTGAACAAAGTGTCCGCAGCCTTCGCACTATTCTGCCGTTACACAGCAAAAATGGCCAAGGTTGTGTGAATACCTCAAACACTGGTCTGGCACATAACTTGTCATATTCATGTGGCGGGAGGCCCAGTTCAACCACTGGAACCAGTAGAATATAAAATAAGAAACAATTTAGTCAAATCACTTGTTCGCCTTACTACTTAATCCCACAGCCATGGATTTAACTTAAAATTAGTAATTGATTCCATGTTCCATATACACACACTAACAACATAAAGGGGTCTCATATTTAACTATTTTACAACAATTTAATTTGATGTCATTTATTAAAATTTGAGTAATGGGTGTCATTTTCAGTTCCTGACTGGCTCTATGTCTTTTTTGCTTTTCATTTCAACTCATTCAGCTTGTGACTCCAATTAGTGGCTAATTATGTATACAAATCCACACATTTAATCCCAGTTGAAGTACTGAAGATTGCACTGCCCCCCCCCCACAATCTTCAAGTGTCCTTTATCATTTTTAAGTAAAATGAGAAAAAATGTCAAACTGACAGGACTAATAAAGCGGATAAGGGAGTGCGCCCGCCTTAAATTGAGTTTAAATTGACGTTCAAACGAAAAGAGACGATGCTTGTTATGTGGCGTTCGTTGAATGAGCTTCTCAGATTACAGGCCATGTGTCGTGTTGCTATGTAACGAGGGTCTTGCAGACTTCAGAAAATCTCAGCGGTGGATAAGTGAGAGGCCAGGGCAAGTGCATCTCATTACTCTCTCCCAGGACGTCATCGATAATTAGCAATGTGGCGTCATAACGAAGCAAAGGCTGCCAGCATCTGAAACGCCCGGGAGGGAATTGCAGGATTGTGCATCAGGGAGTGGGCGGAGAGGAACCCGAGTGTCGCAGATATGCGTTTTTTTCTGCACAAACGCTGGGGTGCCAGGTTCCTGGGTGTGAAGTCCGCGGAGCGGCGAGCCAGCAGCCGGCGATACCCATGGACAGACACCCCGTGGGCGTGTTGAGAGAGACGGCTCCCTTCGAAGGGATTTCCAAAGCACCTCCCACCCCCTCTCCACCTGTCATTTTCCCACATCTCTGCTGGATAATAACAGGGAGACTAAATGACAAAAAAGACATAAAACAAAGAACACGGCGTGCGCTGACGTCACGAGTGATAATACGCGCACAGCGGCGCATCATTGTGCAGGAAGACGGCACAGACTCATTAACCTGCGCGATGTCGCTATGGCTGCGGGGGAAGGGCGTCCACACAGAGAGGAGCATTCTGGTAAAACGGGGGACTGTAATGGCAAAACGGCAGCCGGGAAGGTGGGTGAGCGAGCCGCCGAATCGGCTCTGCCAGCGAAAGGACGATTTACCTACAGTGACAGCCTTCAGCTACACAGCGGCCCATTCACCGGCAGCTGGATCCACACATTTCTGATTCTGAATTCCCTCATTCTTTCATGAATTATCTCTACGCCTTCATGTAAAGGGAAAGGCTGATTCAGATATTTTATCTGATATAAAAGAAATATTAAACGATAACATTTTTGATATCATTCTCATATTCTCCTCAATTCACTTATTGAATCTGTTCTGTAAATAGTGTTACTTTTCTCATGCGACATAGATATATTGAACTATGGTGTCTTGAATACCAATATTACACTGACGAATTGTCTACGTTTGATCCACATCAGCAGTTTAACTATCTAAACACGAGGCTTTAGAATGCAGAGGTTGCCGATGAAAAGCCTGGTTTGATTCCATAATTAATCCTCTGGTGTGAGTCCTCTCCACTGAGTCATACACCACCGTCTTTACACCGAGTTTACATCTCCAGATTTCCTTTCGAGTTCAACCCCTTCCTGGATGCCCCGATCTGTAATTGGCTCTTGGTAATAAGCTCCTACTTTCGTATCTTCAGGAGCACCCTACATTGCCCCCCCCCCCCCCACTCCACCATGTTCTACAGGTTGAGCATTCCGATGATTCTGTCCAGTTATTGACTCAGATTGAGAGGGGCGACACCTGTCAGGACACAGCTTCCCCTGCTAACCATTCTCCTCTCCTGCAAAGTGAGAGCTGGGAGCTGGGAGCTGAAGGCACATTGTACTGATAAATGCTCATTTAAGTGAATAATATCCGGGTGGAGGTCGGTACCAGGGCAGATTTTAGGACTTGTTTGTATTGGAATTGCCGGCTAAGACCACCAACAGGTCAGAAGACCACAACTGAGGGTGGTGAGTATGTGATCTCTCCTCAGAAACTTCCCCATTTGAGGACCAGCATGAAGCAACTTGCAGGCAGAGTCTACAGCCAACTCTTTTTACAAGCTAAGTGAGTCAAATAGTGCAGTAAGGAGATCTGTTCTTTGACACTTTAAATATGGGTAACAGGCTGTTCTTTTTATCCTCTGTAACTTTTATCCACTCAAGCTTCCATGCAGCCCACTTCTGCATATCAAGTACAGGGTAAATGTGAACACTGCAGAAGATACCGGGAAGCCAGTCCAAGGCAGGAGACACCCTGGACGGGACGATGTACCTGTCATACCGCCTTAACTTTAAACGACACTAGAGAAATAGAGGTTGGACTCTGGTTCATAGCGGCCCTTACCTGCTGGAGGTCCAGTGTGACTGTGACGTAGTGGTAATCCATGCCATTCTTTATACTGGGGCTTTGCCACCAGCGATTGGTCCCGTCGATGGCGTACTGGATGGGATGCCGCTCTGCAATGAGCACGGGACGAGGCATGTCAGATGATTCCCAGCATCTTCATCACAGTAAACGTGTCTGAGGTCGTTTGGGTGTCTAATCAAAAAAATCACTGCAAGCACTAATCACACGAAATGTAAACAGACAGTAAGCAGGAGTACTGGCTTCAAACCTCAGCCCTCGTTTTAGTTTTCTGTAACACAGAAACAGCACAGGCTTTGTCTTAGTATTACATTAGCTAATTTACTTACAGATTGGGAACTGAAAAATGATACTCATTTTTCTTACAGATGCTAATATTTTCAGAGCAGGGCTGTCAAACTCCAGTCCTGGGGGGCTGGAGCCCTGTGAAGCTTAGTTCTTTCCCTGTTGCACCACAAAAGATTCTGCTCAGGAGCTGTGTGGTAATTAGCACAAGAAGGTGCAAGGAGGTGAACCTGGTGTGTTAAATGAGGGGAAACCCATAAATGTGCAGGCTTCCGCCCCCCCAGGACTGTAGTTTGACACCCCTGATTTACAGGAAGATTTAATTCCTGGGTCTACAAAAACTATCTACCAATGAACACACAATGGAAATTAAAGAACAAAACAATGTTTTTCAAGAATGTTAAATATAACCCTACATTTACAATGGAGCTACTATATCCATGCGTAGATTAATAACCATGTCTTTTGATTGGTTATAATAAAAACTAATGAGAAAATGGTGTGATTCATTCGTTAGTTTGCAAGCCTACATCGGTTTGTAACAGTTACAACCTGATGAGCTACATCAGGTGACACCATGAACATGTTAGCGATTCTTTCGGCCGGGCTTAGGAATTGCCCTGTACGCTGTAAAAACTTGCTTTGTTCAGCAGAGAAACAGCATTCAGTTTTGAACTGGGGCACATACACAGCAATTTAACAGATTAGACGTCTTCGGATGGCACTCACAGGTTTTATAAACAAGAGCAGGCCTTCTGTTAGCTAATGACTGGATAATAGGGGGATAACGACATGGACAGATGTGTGGAGTAGGAGAAACAGATGAGGGAGGATCTCTGGGGACCGGGCCACTGTCCAGAGCGCTCAGGGTTACACTTCAGTATAAGGCAACTGCTGGAACTCCAAGACATAAACAATAAGGTCATCTCTGTGAAGATCCACCAGCGTGAATGCAGCCTTGTACGTACACATAGATTTGCTTTCCTTGTTGTCATTCAAGTAACCTAATGATTATGGTTAAGAACATGATAATTATTAAATAAAACGAATGTACAGTTAGGTGATTAAAAAACCTTACAAACTGTAAAAAATGTAAAGAGGCCACAATGACCATTTGCCTTTTGAAAGAAAAAAAGCCTTTAATGAGTGAGAAAGTCTGTTCTGTGTGACATTCCCATCCGAGACCCAATTATAAGTCTAGCCAGCATCTGCTTGATTTAATCAGAATGTAACTTTGTTTTGCACAGATTAAAAAAAAAAAAAAACTTCTTGCTCTCCCACGTTTATGGAGAACATATGGAGGGGAAAAGCTGAGAGGCTGCGTCAGACAGTCCTCAGATTCATTCTGGAACGCCCACATGAGGGGCAGTTGTGGGCCTGTTCCCTCATCAAAGCGGACCGCGAACGGACACACACACACACACACACACACACAAACACACAGAGTGGAAGCTGGTTTTTTCCTACACGGCCGGCCCTAATCCTTGGCATTCACGCTACCCCCATGTTGTCAGTTTCTGTGGCTAATCATGGAATGTGTGAATTGTGAACTATGGGGGCACTTTGTTGTCCAGGGACCCATCGAAACGGTGACGGGCATGAGTCTGTCGGGTAGGCAGGTCGAGAGACCCAGTACCAGCGGGAAGTTCACTGTGGAGGTTGCAGACGCGGCACTGAGGGTTCCGGACTGGCTGTCCTGGGACATGCTCCACCAGCTTGCAGTACATCTCTGGCCCGGTCTCACCACAGGTGGCGTTGGTGCTGATCTGAGCCATGGAGGCCAGGTTGAGTACAGCGGGGAAAAGACCTGAGGAAGAAAAGGGTCATGGCTGAAGAGCGACATGGCAACACCACGGTTACCAGTCGGCACACCATGGCAACCAGTCGGCACGCCATGGAAACCAGTCTGCATGCCATGGCAACCAGTCGGTACGCCATGGCAACCAGTCACTACACTATTGTTACCAGTCAGTGCATTATGGTTACCAGTCCAACACAGGCCGTTACATACTCCTGCTGATATTGACTCTTTTAAATCATGGCTTTGTGTTCATTGATGTTTTCTGAGGTTAAAATGAGGTTTTATGCTATGGTGAACTCTGCCATGCAATTTAACAATGTAACCATAGATGGCAGCAGCGATAATTCTGTTATATCTTTGAGGTAAACAGGATTCCGAGCAGCAGCACCTGAGACGCCTTCGCCTGCAATCATTTTCAGGCTCTATTAAACAGGAAGAGCTGTTTCAGTGGGTATCTGCCCAATAACAGCTAATATCAGGGTAATGCTGGTCCACAGATGATGGCGTTTGAGCCAAATGGTATAACATGCTAAATGAACATAAGGCTGGCGTTTGTTCTTACAAAGTCATTGTTTCGTTTGTCTGTCTCATAGCAGAAGGTGTGAGGGGGGGCGTTGGCTTTAAGAGCATCTTCAGTAGCTGTCTCTTCACGGAGTCAGCGGCTGCGAGTTGTGCTGGCGAATCTCTTCTCTAGACATGTTGAAACAACATTGCTGTACCGTAAAGGAGGCTCCACCCTGCCCCCTTCTGGTTAACGATGGGCAGTTATATTCCAGTCCTGGGTACTAGAACACCGAGGTAAATAGTTCGCTGCTGTCAAAATGCCTGAATATGGCATGCAAGGAGCGTTAAAAGCCTTCCGAATGCACGGACACAAAATGCTATACATACTCAGAAAACGGGTGCAATTCAGTGCAGATTCCAATTTCAAATCAGTTACGCCCAAATCCAAAATTCCCCCAGAATGTTTAAAGGCTTTGCCTATAGTGACGACACCATAAACGCAGAAAGTGCCGAGTGTGTCATGTGTCACAAAAGCGGCCTATGTCGAGGGCACTGTCGGGAAAAGTCATACGTATTTAAAAAGTAGGAAACATTTCTCACAGCTGCTGAATTACAATGGTAACACACTGCGTTCATTTACACTACAGAGGGAGGTCATTTCACTATTGCCATTTACTACATGAGACCACATTTCCAGCGTTGAATTAGCAAAATGCTTTTAGACATCATAGCCTAATCAAGAAGCACGTTTGAAGTCCTTTCACTTGTCAGGAGGGGGGGCACCAAAAGAGGAGCAGACAACTGTTTCTGATTTTAAAGTGCAAACAAGATTGTAAGGTCTCTGCTTAGTCCTTCTGGCGGGAATATAAATCATAGCCGGTGAGGTCGCCGCAGGAAGGGAGCATTGCGGCATGGGTTCTGTGGGAATGGACTCTCCCAAAATCAAAGTCCGAGGCCTAGTATGGAAATGACTCCCAGCTGTTCTCCACAGACTGAAATGCAACCCTGCAGATGTCGAGGCAAGGGGGGGCTGTGAAATCGCCCCAGAGGATTGGCCCAGGGAAAAAATTTATGGGAGGTATGGTGGATCCCCGACTGGAACATGGCTGGTCCTCTGCGATGTAGTAAGTGCTGGCCCTGGCCACAGGTGGGACAGGAGTGTCAAGCGCTTGTGAGGGGACATGAGTAAGAACTGCGACTTTTTTCACCTGTATCTTGCCACTGGACTAGATTGTTAATTATCATTCTCCGGCGTTTCCGAGGAAAACAGTGACACATTAGGAAATGTATGAGAAGAACTTGGCTTTGCCAGGAATGCTGTAACACTAATACGTACTCCTGTATTACAAATGCCATTTTACTAATTTATTGTGTCCTGCTTCCAAAGAAGGAACCGTGACAGATGCCTCACATATTTTGATGCTCAGCGTCCTATTCTGTTTACAGCTGGATAAACATTCATCGAAAATGGGCGCATGTTCATCCTGACAACTGCTGGAAGTGTAAAACCGTATTGTGTTCCGGCAACAGCTACGCTCCCTACATTTCGCGAAACTCGAATCAGCTGTTATGTGGGCACCTGACAACATACACATCCCTCACTCTGGTCAGCAAAATAAAGTGCTCCTTCTCGAACCGCTGCTTGGCTGGTGTGCTCACAGAGTGTCCTCTACGGGTGCTACTAAACACAGATGTCTAACAACGACACCTTTGCTAATAACTAACTAGCCAAATTCATTAATATTTACGACAGATTAATCTGAATGACTGCTCTTGACTAATAATGACACAAGGACAATGAATTGGTACGATTTCCAGGGGCAGTTCTAGGATTTTTAAGTGGGACATAATAGGGGTCATTATTCATACAGAGGGGCCAGTCTTATCATTAGCCAATGATATGTTTTGACTTGGTGAGTGACAGGGGAGGAGGTACTCCAGGGGCCAATCAGCTTTCAGCTGGGGCCAGTAACACTGTGGCCCCGCCCCTGTATAGACCCTTGACGACTGCCAAAATCAACATGTCAAGAGAACATTTATAAAAGAGAACATTCGTATAAGGCAGCGATGGCTACCTGTGGATTGTCTCAAGCCTTAAGACCCAGGCAGTAGACTAGCATCCTTAGGGCATGAGTGACATCATCTGCTATAACTGCACACTTTAGGGTGTCTGCCTGTATCAGCTCGAGATATGCTCTTAGAGGTTTGCAGAGACACGACCTGACCAACAGGGCGGCACCGATTACTCCGCTCCACCTCATACGTCACATGCCCTGTCACACCTACCCGCCCCCGCCTGTCTCTCTGCCACAGCACATGAGAGCCTCCCAGCCAGCACATCCTCGCAGACCTGCAAGAGAGATCAGCTAAAGCCACGGATTAGCTAGCGAGTGGAAGTGGCGGACACACAGCTACAGGGACAGATATGCTTACTATCTGACAGATCCCGTTACATTTCATAAAATATGAGCTCCGCTGGTCGGGCATAACATAAATACACAGACCGAAACACATCAGTAGCACTAAAACAAAATGTTACTTTTATTGTGAGTAGAAGGATATTTACAACGTTTTGTGTCCACCAATAAGAACAGCCTCCAACTAACCTATCTCCAGTTCAAATCTCTAAAACGCTATATCTTAGCTCTAAACCTCACCAGCTACTCTCGGTCCAGTGCTTGTCGATAATGAATCTTAAGACGCAGCGAAGCCTCAGGCTACTCCGTCAACAATGGCATGCGGCAGTACAATGTAACAGTTTCCGCATAATTAAAAGTCCGGTCAGACACAGAGAAATTAATTACTTCCAAAACGAGAGATAGTCCAACTTGTAATTAGCTGTTGGCCAGGGGAAACCTTTTCTGAACATTTTAACAGCCGGCCATTCAGTCCATCGCTCCTCGGTATGGGGCATTGGCTACGATGTGTGTTTCCTTTGGAACGCGGTTCAGAGAGACAGACATTAGCGGAGGCATGCAGCTATTTAGGAAGGTCGTACAGCACAGGATGTCTGAATGGTAAATCAGGATACCCTAGAGCGCTGAGGAACACCACAGACTTGGACCTGCCCCAGCTCCGTCCTTTCGAAAATGTCATGCAATAAGGAAAAATAAATCCTCCCTGATATTTGAATAAAACAAAAACTAGATCAGCCTGTAGATTTTTCTGCTGTTTTGTTGTGCAATTTTAATGCAGAGATGAAGGCGAGATGAACGACTTTCTTTGATGTGCTGTGAACTGATGTAACTTCAGTCTTTCTCTCAAAGATCAATAACTTAAGAGGCAATTATGCTTTTTTCTCTGACTACGCTTGCATACCGCGTGTGTAAATGATCAGATGGGCAGTATATCAGAGGATATCTTTGTGCTGTTTTCCTTTCACCTGCACCACATGCCTTACACACACTACATAAAAGCATAGACTGCCGCATTCCGGAACTGTAACGGAATAATACAGACTGCTTTTATTTATATACATAATGCTTTGTGTGTTTAGTTCACCAAAGAGGTCCCTGACTTTCATGCTTTTACCTATTTATAAACTTGGAGATTTATATAGTGGCTCAGCTGAGGTATCCTTAACGCCAAACAATAATTTGCTTGTATATCTCACCCCTTTCCATCACCTTCACTTTCTGCCAACCCAGGACCACAGGTGTACTTAGGAGGATCCCAGTCTAGTCGAATTACAAAGAGAGAACAAATCATAATCAGCATGATCTGGACAAAGTGGAGCATGAGAAGTGCCATACGCCTGACACGACATCAGAAAAACCCGTGGCGTTTATAGAGAAGTTCACTGGTAGTGCCTTCAATCATATTGAGAAATACGCTGCCATTTTTTTGAAAATTCATCATAGTCAAGGTTCCCCGTAACAGAACATAAACATCAATCAAAATCCAATGAAATAGACCATAAACAAAATCTCTCATCTTAGAACATGCATAAATACAAAGCGATGCTGAAAAACTGACAGACACAGCAAATAATATTTACCAGAAATAGTTATATATATTTTTTCAACTCTTTGCTTTGCAACACTGTGGAAAGCTAGGGGAGCACACATGGACTAATCCAGCTTTCCGCAAAGACACTGCATCTTTACAAATGAGACGCACACATACTTGTACTCTGTGCTTCCGAGTTAGGTCCTGGGACCACCATAAGCTCATGGGAGTTTTACTTACACAAAAATGTCCTGAGGACACCACAAAAAATGATTGGTTCAGAGAGACAACCAATCAGATTGTAGAGGAGGTAGGTCCAAGAAACTAGAGGAGGCAGGACCACCCAATCAGGTGTCGTGGTGCCGCCTCCTCTAGTCGCTTTGGCCCACCTCCTCTATAACTTGATTGGTTCTCTCTCTCAACCAACCGTTTTTTGTTGTGCCCACAGAACATTTTTGTGTAAGTAAAACTTCCATTAATGACCGTCCATTGGATAAGTGGATATAAAACATAGAGGAATGGATAGAATACACTAATCATGAACACATTCATGCAAGGGAAAAGGTGGGTGCTACAGATGTCCAGGGCTTTGTTTTCATCATTGATTTTTTGGAACCTTCCCCACTCTGATACACACACAAAACTCTTCTTCCTTCCTCCCTGCCCCATGTCACATGACTCCATTCTCCATCTCAGCCCCATGTCACATGATACATGACTCCATTCTCCATCCCATCCAGGCAAGTTTAACCAGAGATTAATATAAGCATTTGAAGTAAACATGGTCTTCATTCCTTATCCTGTATCAACAAATAAACCCTACACAGTCATTCCCACTCAGTCAAAATAATGAAAAATGATAAGACTTATAACCATTATGAAAAAAACAATGGAGCAGTGCAGATGGCAATATTTCCAAAAAGGAGATAACACATTGTGAAAGCGACCACATATTCGCGTCGATGAATCTGATCCAGTAGTGAAAGAATGTGATACTACATAAACATTCCAGGGAAGAAACTGCGAAAAGTGAATTCAAGCAGGAAAAGTCCTTCGAAAATCATCTTAAGACATACACATATTTTATGTTCCAATGTGGTGGTTAACAAACAAAAACACCCTACTAACAATCCTACTCAAACTGAACACCCAGCAATCACAGACATAAATTTTCAGAAGTACTTTCAATAAACATGTCTGGGTGCTTGTGGTGATGAGCAGCAAAATTCAGACAAAATATTTAGAGACAGTGATTTACAAATAAGCTTCAGACATATAAACAGGATAGTGTACTCTCTAAACTAAAATCACGAAAACATACAACTAACACGCAAGTTGCGTAGACGAGGCTTCATGTGAAGGTCTTCTGTGTTCGCTAAGATTTGGACCACACACAAATACATGCACACATTATGTAAACGACTAAATGCCTCACGCCTAAATGCTTCATGCCAAACAGCTTAATGCAAAATACGTCAGTTTTTATCTCAGTTCACAAAAATAAACGAATAAATGGAAATAAAAACAAGTACACAACAAAAATCCTGGAAGAGTGAACTAGAGAAAATACTGCGACTATTTTTAAATAGGATCATGCCTTTCTAACAAGTGACAGACACCCTGTGCGGCTCCAAGTTCCCAAACACTATTTCCAAACTCGTCTTTGCAAAAGGTACTTGAAGCCACATCTACATAAAACACTAAGCCTCTAAGCTGCTCTCTCACCTGCTACTGAGCAAACTTTTAATTAGCGAATCAATGGAAGGCTGACTGAAAGCCCCCCCCCCAAAGTCGACCAATGGGGTGAGCTTGCACCAGTAGCCTCATGGGAAATGTAGTATTTTTGTCTGGATATGAAAAGCTTCGGCTGACTCCTTTCATGCGTTCTGAAAAGCGACTTAAAGTGATTAAATAAAGACAAAGCAGAGATTTTCCAAGCTTGTTTGCCCCCTGGACTGGGCCCAGTGAAAGGAGATTGAATACATGTTTGTTTTGTTAACTGCACTGAGACAGCGATGGCGCTGGGAACACAGCACTGCCTCAGAGAGCAGATTAATCAAACACATCCCCCCCCCCCCCGGCCGCTCCAGATGCGACCTGCACTACGGAAGATGCTATCGACACCCACTCATCTCTCCATCAGACCCTGCGTGACGGCCGTTCATTTCCTGTGGCGACCGGGTGCCATGATTTACGCTCAAAACCGCAGTAAATCTCCGCTTAAAGTCATCAGTCCGGCTTGAGCCATGGAGAAATTTACAGCTGCGCTCATCCGCATTTCATCAGGACAGCGGCTGCAGGGAGGGAGCTGGCGTGGTTCCTCATAATACATCCAAGGCCAAAGCAAACACTTCAATTTCCTGTGCGCTCAGACGGAAGTTAAACTTATATTAAGCCTCAGACCCCCGTTATGGTTAAAATCGGCATCAGCCAACTGCCTCTGGACTACAGGGCATAACACAAGTAGCATGGCGTTTTCCTTAAAGCGCATACATAGTAGTTTTAACCAAACCATAGATTATTATTAAACAGGACATTTTGATCAACACCAGCACATGCAATCCATAGCAACATGAACTGTGTGGAACAGGAACAGAACAGTTAAAGCAAATCCCACGGGCTGGGGGGTAGTAATTTACTTATTTCGTTTTGCCTATAGCCCAGCTGTCTAACCTTCCTACTCCCCCTGCTTGTTCACAAACCAAATGAAAGGCGCATGTGCCTTTTTAACCTTTTGTAACCCATTAAAACCCACAACCAGCTTTCCTGCCACGGTCTGTGGAACTCATTTCCTACCGGGTTTTACACGACTTTCCTGATGTATACTAACAACTTCGGCCCCTCCATAAATCTCTGGTTTAACTGCTGGCTACTGACAGTCTTCCACACTTCGGATGCACATTATTTTTGACTTTTTTCTTTATTAGATGTACACCGGTCCGTGTCCTTACAAAAGTGACAGTCCATAAAATATCACCTTTTTAAACTCTGGGTCACAAAATGAAAAACATAAGATATAGTTAAATGTGCTTCAGTTTTCCATACAATACCGATTTTGAGTAATTGTTTTATATGAAATCATTTTTGATAGTTTAAATAGTTCTTTGGATACGTGCTTTAATAATCTGAGACTAGACATGTTATTTTATTTATCTGCAAACAAATTAAAGAATGAATAACATAGGACAGGGCAATTCAAATCTCGGTCCTAAGGGGCCAAATACTGCTGACTTTCCAGCCTCCCTTAACCTGTGAACTAGGTGTGAAGCCTCTGGCCAATCAGAATCAGTAATTATTAAAGTAACTGCCCGGGAGAACTGAAAATGAGGCCTGGATTTGGAATCGAGGGCCAGATCTGAAAAGCCCTGGCATAGGACATTTTAGAATGCATCTTTTGGATGTGTAACAACATGTTTCTGGTTTTAACAACCTGAGGACAATGTGGTTTTATCCATGTGCTATTATCTAAACTGGCAGCACCACCTGTTACCTCAATCTGTTTCTTGCATTAGATCTTTGTGTGTGCACTGCACAACCCCCCAATATGCAGCGTGTCATCCGATGATTGTGGTTTACGGATATCCACAGCGATGGATTTAGCAATGGCAGGAAGAAAGTCATCCCAATCCATACTGTCTGAAGAAAGCACCCCCAACACGGTGGTCAGGTACCTAATTATCCAGGCCATGGTGCAGACTCTCATGTTTGAACTTGCAAAGACAGGGAGGTTACAGGAAGTGCATGCTGCAGTGTACAGGCAGTATACAGGAAGTGCATGCTGCAGTGTACAGGCAGTATACAGGAAATGCACGCATGCTGCTTTGTGCAAGGAGTTTACAGGAAGTGTACACGTTCCAGTAGGCCTGATACCTGTTGATCTGAATAGATCCTTTATTAGGATTTTGCTATGTTTGGTGACACATAGGAAAAGTGTCACACAGCTTTTGTCCAATACACTCGCACCTAGTTGCATTTACGTCTAGTCGACTCTTTGACAGGTAAATGTTTGTAATGTGCTTTTTACTTTTTGCTTAATTGTCTGCAAAATAACATAAATGTAAATGCTCTAGGCTGAACTCTTAACCTCTTAGACTGAACTGCAAGTTGTGGGGTAACACAGTGTCAATCCCTGGGTCTGGACCAGAGAACTGTGGGCATAAACCCCCACTAATAAATCTACAGCGTCAAAGAGGATCCTGGCCTCTCTTTTCTGGCACATGTGGTGGGTGGGGTGCGTGTGGGGGCTCAAGGAGAGGAAGTGTTTTTTTTTCATCCGGTGGGTATTTGGGGCCCTACCCCCACCTTCTACCGCTCCTGACTCAGACAACAGGACCTGGAAAATGAGTGAGGGGCTACCATGATGTAACACAGACATAAGATTTGGCTGTGGGAGGCATCGTGTTCTGGTGCGCCCCCCCGCGGAGCTCCCCATGGACCTCACTCCCCCACCTCCACCTCTACACATTTTCCGCTAGCAGTCCAATTTGCCTACTGTTTCCTTCATGTTCTTTTTCGTTTGCTACTATTCCATCCAGCCACCCCCATTTTCCATAAAAGTTTAAGCGAAAAACAAGGCAAGTTTATTTAAATAGCACATTTTCAAACAGAGAGGTCACTCGCAGTGCTTTACAATCAAATAACAGCAATCATTAAATGGAAGATAAAAAAACCTAAAACAGTAAACAGTAAACGACAATTAAAATAAGAGTAATTAAAAACTGCAAGTAAAAGTAAAAAATAAAAGGAAACGAAAAAGCATCGACATTGATTAGCAGTGCTAATCAAAGGCACCGTGGAACACAAATGTTTTAAGCTTGGTTTTAAATGTTTCGAGCCTCCTCTGGGAGTTGGGTCCACTTAAAAGTGGCACAATAGCCAAATGCCATTTGGCCCAGCTGACTTTTCACTCTGGACACTATTAGTTGACCAGTTCCTAATGATCTCAGAGGCCTATTAGGTTCATATTCATTCAGAAGGTCTGTGATGTAAATTGGACTGAGACCGTTGAGTGATTGGTAAACAAACAGCAGCATGTTGAAGTTGATTCAAAAGGTAACTGGAAGCCAGTGTAAGGAGTGAAGGACTGGAGTCATGTGTTCGTTCTTCTTGGTCCTAGTTAACATTCTAGCGGCAGCATTTTGCATGAGCTGGAACTAGCTTATGTATATTTTGGGAAGGCCATATTGGACACTGTTGCAATAATCCAAGTTTCTGGAGATTAAGGCATGAATATGTTTTTTAAGGTCATGCTTGTACATTAGGCTTCTGACTTTACAGATGTCCCTAAGGTGATAAAAGGAAGACTTATTAATAGCCTTAATATGGTTATTGAAACTGACATCTTCATCAAGCAAGACTCCTAGATTTCTGACAAGTCTTTATGGCCTTAGACTCAAGGTAGGCACTATCCTTTAGTTGCTCCTCTCTTCCCTAAAACAATCACCTCTGTTTTTTCTTTATTGAGCTGGGGGAAACTGTGTTGCATCCAGTAATGAGCTTGCTCAAGGCAATGACACAGACAATCGATAGGCCAAAACCATTGGGTGACAGAGCCAGGTAGACCTGTATGTCACATGACTATGATAACCTACATTGTTCTTTTTCAGAATTTGACCTAAAAGAAGCAAACAGAGGTTGAATTAGAAGGGCCCTAGGATAGATTCTTGTGGAACTCCACAGTTAATGGATGTCCAGCTCAATTTATAACTGCCTATTTTAACCTAATAACCTCTGCCCTCTAGGTGTGTCCTGAACCAGTTCAAGACAGTTCCAGTGAGGCCCACCTAAGTCTCCAACCTATCCAGGAGTATCTTGTGATCAATTCAAAATGGTGTACGTAGATCTAATAAAACCAGGACTGATACTTTGCCTGAATCAGTGTTTAGTCGGACGTCATTCAAAACTTTGATGAGAGTCTTGGTGCTTGGTCCATAATTGTTTAGTAACATCAAAACTGCTCTCTTTAAGGAGGGGTTTAATGACTGCAGTTTTCAATGATTCAGAGAAAATCGCAGTGAGTCAAGCTGTCACGACGCGTGGGGTGAAGGACCAGAAGGCAGGCACTTGGTGAACAAAAGAGGGTTTTATTGGAACTAAAACTGAACAGAACTAAACAGGAGCTAGAAAATAAATGGTACCATGAGCGGACAAAACAAGAAGGCTAGTGTGGGGAAGGACACAGGCCGACAGAAGGAGCGACATTAATAACTGGACTGGGGATGACGAGACAAACAGATACTTAAATACCGAGAGTAACGAGGGGTAACAAGCAACAGGCATGGCTCATCAGGGTCAAGCTAGGGAGGAGACAAATGGGTCAGGTGGACAGGGTGGCCAGGAAGTAACACAAGTGCCGTTAACTATTTTTAAAATATAAGCTTTCAGGAATCAAAGGGCATGAGGCAGGGCACACCCTGGACTGGATGTCAGTCCATCACAGGGCCACCAAAAACACATTGAGTACACAGCAAGGGTTAGTTACAGACACCCAGGTGCCTAAGAAACACGATTACCTGGAGGAATCCCACTCAAACACAGGAACAACACTCCTTTAGTGTTACTGTAATACAATATAACACGCAAACGCCTTTATTCCTCTCATTTTTAGTCCTTACATTTATCTTTTACATATTTCGCAGAAGCTTTTGTCAAATGCAATGTACAAGTGTGACAAATAGCACACTGTAAACATAATTGTTGTCAAGGAGTCAGCTAGGCTGAGGCTCCAGTGAAGGCCCAGGTACGAGTGGAAGCAGGACTGGAGCAGGAGCTACACAACAACTTACATAGATATGCCTGTTATGCCTTCATAAACCTCAAAGTAATAACAGCTGAATGCTAAAACACCACTATCCTTCTCAAATGATGGCTGCGGCTCAGTGTTTGACCTTCTGAACTCCTTCTCAAGAACACCATGAACACATGGACTCATTGAGTCATCTCCATTTTCACTCGTATGAGTCTGAGATGCTGCCCCCCCCCCCTTTTTTGGCATCAGCACGACTCAAAACTTCTCTCCATGTCAACTGGATTCCCATGTGTGAAAAAAGATTTCCAGATCTTGTTTTGTAGCAACACAAACCGACAAACAATTGCTGGTTAATCAACTGAGAACAAGAGATTAAACACCAAGCAATTAAAATTAAATATTACGTCTCATTCAACTCACTGTGATCAAAATGCAAACTGCAAAGATCATTTGAAAAAGTAGTATATATAAAACTGTATTTGTTAATACATGCTGACCTTTAACTATAGCAATAAACTGAAAGACACATTCAAAAAATCAATTGTTTGTGAATGAATGCAATGCTTACCACCGATTACCTAGAATTACCAGCTAATTATGCTGAACTGACTTTGTCTGTTTTTCTCTGCAGTTCATGGAAAATGTCCTTCACTGTTGTGGAATCCACAGAGAATGTTTCTGGGTAACAATCAGAGGACTTCTTCAAAAACAGACCATTTTTATATTCAATATGATGCGGTATAATTTCACAAAGGTCCTTTTTTCCCCCCTGGCAAAAACAGTCCTAAAATAGTGCCCCAGAGTGTAATGCACAGTATTAATATGGTAAAAGCCTAATCCGCTTATCGAATTGCTATTTGTTTCCAATGAATCAGAGCTAAGCGCTTCCAGCAGACATTTCAATAACACCTTATTTGCTGCTACAGCAATATGTGTAATGTGAGACAAATGGAAATCAGGTTTAAACATGCACCCCCAGGGAGGGAAGGCCCATGTGTGGGGGGGCTCCTCTGGAGACAGCAGGCACTGGAGAACCAAGCAGTCATTAGTTCAGCGTCCTGATGTGCGAGTCAATTACTGCAGTGTGGGGCAGCACTTTCCCTACCAGGGTGGGGTAAAACATGAGCTTTGCGGCTGATGGCCACTTCTAGCTCCCAGCATGCATCAGTCAGCAGCGAGCCACACTCACATCCGGGGCTTCTGTCGCTCACGCGGCTCGGTCTGGCTCTCTGTGGCCCTCTGACTGGCCGCCATGGGAGGAAACCCATGTCATGTGTTCCCCTTGGTATACAGGCAGTCCCTGGGTTAAGAACGGCCAACTTACGGACAATTCATACTTACAAATGGACTGCTGTAAAGCTTACTATATAAAAAATTTGAGTGAAATACAATGATTCATGCTAACAAACGCACGCGTTACTTCGTGACGCTCATGAGAACATTGCGCGGCTTCAGCGGCTCGAGGTACGGCACAGTATGTATGTATTTACTTTTATTATTACTGTATAATTATTATTGACTTAAAGTTCCGTGTGTGGCATTTGCATGTTCTCCCCATGTCATTGTGGGGTCTCCTCCAGGTACTCCAGTTTCTCCCACAGTGCCGTAGCCTCCCGGATAGGCTCCAAAATAGGACAAGTCATTACCAAAGATGGATGGATGGATGGAGACGGATTTAGGAAACAAGCAAGGCCCTTAACCCCTAACTGCTGCAGGGAGCGACTGGCCCTACTTTCTCAAATGTTCATCGCTTTAGATAAACGTAAATTGATAAAGTTAGACATACCAACAGATTATTTCTGTTCCTTTCCAGTCCTGTTTCGAGTTTAACTGCACTGTGCTGTATTAGTGTATTAGTGGCAACATGATCACCAAAAAACAAACACTTGTGCTAGAGTTTCCAGCACCCAGGCACTACTGGGGCTGAAAAGTTTATTGCTAACGCCTTTCACACATATTTAATTTGTCAGAATCTGTATGTAATAAAGCTGTATGGCTGCACTGTGGTTAGCAACGTAGCCTCACAAGGCCCGTAGCTAGAAATAAATTTTGGGGGGGGGGGGTTCAGCAACCTTTTATTATTATTTTTTTTGC
>JAAGVU020000005.1:61061-71099 GCA_011763525.2 Mormyrus iriodes | reverse complement strand
ACTCATAGCTTTTTTTAGAAAAAATATATATATATATATATATATATATATATATATATATATATATATATAATAAAATGAAATTTTAAATGTTTCAGTGTCCTCTAACATTACATCTGTAATTCTTACTTTTGCACTATGAGCGGACTTCGGCATCCCTGGAACGCTTAAAGGACTTTTACGCAGGTACGCTACTTAGTACACGCAGATGAACTTTTATCTTAAAGCTCATAATATGTGTAGTGTCATACTTGTGCAAGTCTGTATTTATTTACATTGACCCAAAAGGTATCCGCAGTTTAGCTAGACGCAATGACTTTAGTAGAACGAGTGAGCTCTATAGTTCCATCTAGTGTCACAAAACGTTACAGTAAGTTAACGAAAGTCAACAAAGTTTTCATTAATTTGTACTAACCTTTTCCAAGAGCACTTTACTTACATTAAACTTTACTGAGATTCATGCAATTCGGGACTGCATAGTAGCCAATTAAATTTCAATGAATTTGAAAATGACATCGTTTTAAGCTTGCATGATGGGTTTCTTGAGCCTAAATCAAGCGTAAATTCGATTTTTTTTTCCCCCCGACCTGAAATGCAGAATGTGATTACTTTCTGAGACAGATCTCCACGCTGTCAGTCACCGGTTGCGTGCGCATTTAGCTGCAGGATGATTTCGTTGTCATGTGGAGCCAATTTAGAGTTCTAGATGTGTGTTGGTGTGCAGTGGACCGTGCTCTCGTGGTAAGGTCTATACCCCGCGATTGACACTTGTTGGCCACTAACATCGAGCTGGTGATGGGAGAGAAATCATCTGCTATTCAACCCCAGTGAGTTAAAATAGCTGTTTTCCTCCTGGATCACTGCTGAAGGCAGAAGGTTCTAGAAATACCAGTATACCGCCATATAATCCTGAGATGTCTTGGCTGAGGTTGAGCCGGCTGGAAACACAAGTGGAGCTGTTGAGAGGCTATAGGTTTCGCTGTGGAGGTGAGGAGGAATGCCTTGTGTTCGTGCAGAGGGACGAGCTGAGCAGGACCTACGGGGATGACAGAGATGGTCAGGGGGGGCCCTGTGTGTCCAGCCAAGTGACATATTGCGATGACCCCCCTGTCACACCAGTGGGGGACACCCAGAGCGTCAACTGCCCCAAGATCAGCACCTGGGAGGCGGGCTGGAATGTGACCAATGCCATCCAGGTAACTAGTGTCAGCATGTACAGAGCATGGCATTCATACAGGAGACGGTTATGTTGCACATATGCCAGAGTAGATTGAGAATCAGCAATAAGGAAGCAATATTATAGGTACATATCAGAAGGTCCACTGGACGGAAGCTAGTGAAGAATGTTAGAGAATGTGCTTTGTCACTCGATGTTTGCAGATTCAAGTCAGAGAGAAATCCTTGCTGCTGATCATTTGCTTTTGGGTTAATACATTTATGCAGCTGCAAATCTGGTCATTTCAGAAAAAAAGCGCCTTTTAAAGCAGTCCCACTGTAGCAGTTTCTCTGTTACTGCGCAATTCAAAGGAGACCAGCTTTTAGACGTGAGTGGTACTGCCTCACCTGCACCTTGTCAAAAGACTGCTGTCAGTGCATTAGGATGAAAGGGGAAACTGTATGAATAAAGGATGATTATTACGCACAATATTGCTGCTATTTTATTATATTACTGAAAGCAGAGGTGTCAGCTTTCTGGGATGTCAACCTTACCCACCAAGTCAATTATGGAAAACAGCAAGTAGGAAAGAATCCTTATTTTCAGTATTTTGGAATACCTTACATTTAATTAAATGTATTTTGCAGTGTTATTCGTAAAACATTTACAATTTCTCAATTGTGCAATCAAACATTTGTGTAGCCTTTTGAATAACGGAGCACAAATGACTGGCCAACAGTTCTGACAGCTCTGTAATGTACACTTTGTTCTGGTACTGAGAACTTTGCATCATGTTCCACTCGTAACACTAATTGCCAGATGTCCTCTTTATCTGGCCAAAGTTTTCCAGGGCAGAGCACAACCACAGGACCACGCATCTCTAGATTTAATGTTCTCTGCTAGAAAGCCAGGGGAGGTGTTCAAACTTCCAGCCACTGCTAGATTTTGAATACAGTACCAGTCACAAGTCTGGACACACCTGCTGTAATGCATTTGTCTCTATTTTACCTATGTTATTCGCCTTATAGTAAGAGGCCTCGAGGTAATGAAGTAATACGTATCAAATATTCCAAGACAAGTGTTCAACATTATCTCAGATTTTAGACTCTTCAAACTAGCTCCCTTTTTCTTCGATGACATCATTGCAGATTCTTGACATTCTTTCAACCAGCTTCCAGATGTAGCCACCTGGAATGCTTCTCCAACAGTCCTGAAGGAGTTACCACAAGTTCTGGGCAAAAGTCGGCTACCTTGCTTATATTCTTGGATCCAACTCATCCCGAATCAGCTCTATAGGGCTTAGGTTGGGCGATTGTGGGGGCCGGGTCATCTATCACAGCATTCCCTCGCTATCCTTTTCAGAAGATGACACAGGTCAGGTCAGGTTGGGTAGTACGCACCGGTGCACCCACCACACGACGAAACACCTCGGGATTCTGGTTGGCAGGAGGTGTGCATAGGGTTGTATCTTGTTGAAAAACAAATGATTTTCAGTAGATATGTCCAGAATTTTTACTGGAACTCTATCTGTGTCCTGCATAACTGTTTGACCTTGAGTCTAATGAGTGTCTACCCATCACAGTTGTAATAAGCACAATGTGTCATAACCAATGACTCACTGATTCATGTAAATTTAAGAATGGCTCAGATTTTCCTGTGATATGTCTAGCTTTCCTCTTCTTTTTCCCTCTAAGGGTATTTTTGTGCTGGGGCTACCCTATGCACTGCTTCAGAGTGGCTACCTGGGCTTGCTCCTCCTTGTCCTGGCTGCCATCATCTGCAGCTACACTGGTAAGATTTTGGTTGCCTGCCTTTATGAGGAGGACGAGGAGGGGCTTCCAATTCGGGTAAGGAGCACCTACGAAGACATTGCCAACGCCTGCTGCTTCCGTTTCTGTCCCCGGCTGGGCGGAGCAGTCGTCAACACAGCGCAAGGGGTCGAGCTGATGATGACCTGTATCCTCTACTTAGTGGTCAGTGGTAACCTCGCAGGCCATAGCTTTCCATACTTCCCTCTGCCCCCGGTAGCGTGGTCCATCATCACTTTCCTCACCCTCATGCCCTGCATGTTGATTCGGGACCTGCACATGGTCTCCAGGCTCAGCCTGCTCTGCTCCCTGGCCCAATTCCTCATCACGTTCATCATCATCGTCTACTGCTTGATAGAGGCGCCCCGCTGGTCATGGACGTGGATGGCTGTTTCTGTAGACTTTGAGAAGTTCCTTGTGTCTATTGGGGTCATCATCTTCAGCTACACCTCTCAGATCTTTCTGCCCACCTTAGAGGGAAACATGGAGGACAGGGGTGAATTCTCCAGCATGATGACCTGGACTCACATCATCGCCTGTATCTTTAAAACCGCCTTCTCTGTCCTTGCCTTTCTCACTTGGGGCAAGGAGACAAAGGAGGTGATAACGGACAACCTTCCTGCCACTCTGCGCACTGTGGTCAACCTCTGTTTGCTAGCCAAGGCCCTGCTCTCTTACCCCCTGCCCTTCTACGCGGCCGCTGAGGTCCTACAGACATACATTACAAAGCGCCATGCGGGCCAGGCCGGTGGGGTGGGGACAAAGTTGCTGCTTCGGGGCAGCCTCCTTCTGCTGACCTTCCTGATGGCCACTTTCATGCCCCACTTCTCGCTACTCATGGGGCTGACGGGCAGTGTCACCGGGGCGGCCATGAGCTTCCTGCTGCCTGCCCTCTTCCATCTGCAGCTCAAATGGACCAAACTCAACCGCAAACTTAAGATCTTCGACATCCTCATCTTAGGCCTGGGCTCCCTCTGTAGTTTATCTGGGCTCATATGCTCTGTTAAAGGAATGATTGAATCTTTTGGGAACAAATAATTATGTGGTCAGCTATATAATACCTATCTGTAACATTTGTAATTATATTCCACTGTTGTGTTAGAAAATTCTATTTGTAAGGAAAGAAACAAGTTCTGAGTTTGTAGGTCTAGCTTGAAATCTGTCGTTAAAATCAGCAATTGCAGGATGTCTGACTTATTTTCAAGAAAATAAAGGATGTTATGAAGGTACAGGAGCTGCACGAAACACAAGGAAGATGGCAAATAGCTGAGTCAGAAAGGGGTGCCGTTTGCCTTTGTTATCATTGAAATTCTACCCTCAGTTGCTGCACTTTCTTGTGCCTTCAGCATAACTGTCAGGAAGCGAAAGTAAATAATATTCAGCAGCAACCCATCAAAATAATATATTAGATATATTTAATTTTTATTCTTTTATTAGTTGCCAGAGATTGCCAGCTTTTGTTTTGCTAGTCCTCATTTCCAGTCAAGTGTTACTGTGAAATTTTCTGTATCTTGGTGTTAAATGTAACTTGAGCAGAGATGTAATATGTGTCTTTATTAACTAGTTGATGTAAAATACTGTAAAACGTGACAGAAATGTGTTTCACTATGTTACTCCATCAATTCCCAGTCTAATAACTGCTCCCAAAAGACTAATCTAGCCACAATGCAGCAAACTCTAAGATAATTAAACAAATCAAATGATTCAGCCCTGTCTATAATCTACTGTAACTGTGGACCACAAGTTAGCCTAGGTCGTATTATAACCAAGGAAAATGCCTTCATACAACCATGTTTGATAAGAATCAGAATTCGGAATCAGAATCACACGTTTATTATCGTTGTACGGAGAACGACAAAATTAAAACCACGGGTATTTTTACAAGCAGATCATTTGTTTGCTTATCGTGCTATGTTTTGGCTGTACTCGCAACGATGGCATCGTGCTGCTGTGTTGGCGTGCTACAGATCCTTGGGCGCATCTCGTGGGCGCGTCGACCCACGCCACTGTTCGGTCGCCGTGACAGCGTTCCGTCTCCGTTACCTCAAAACAGACCTCTCTCAGAGTTTGCCGATTGGCTGCTCAGGAAATACCACGACCGGCGCCACCTGATTCGACATGAAAGTCGTTTCTGTGCTTAAAACAGAAACAGAGTGCTGCGATGACCGACGGCGGGGACGAGAAAACACAGTACAGGGCCCCGCGTCCTCAGTGACCACCAGCACCGCCCACCCCGCTCCCATCTTCCTCAGCACAGAAGAACCTTTCTTGTGTCACACCGAATGGGTCCTTTCTCCCAACACCCCTCCGCGGGCTGTCACTGGCGGACTCACTGAGATTCCAGCGGGCTCCAGGGGACGCGCTTACCGTCAACAGGCGGCAGCCACCGCACGCAACTGCCAAGAACGCAGTGAGTCACACCTCAGAACTTCACCAAAGAGGCGTCCATTTCATCCAAGTCCCCTCTAATGTGCGGGTGAGACATACAGCTTGTTAGACGCGGCACAATGTATCATAGCGTTTCCAGGAGAACAGATACAAATTCAGGCTGGGTCCTGAAACAACGGCGAAAGTTGCAGTATACCTGGCGTAATATTTTGAACGAATTTCTGTCATTTAGCGTCTTTCTTGTTCTATATTTGAAATCGCCAGCGTTAAAAGTCAGCCTGCTTGGCAGTAATACACTGAATTTTCTGGAATCTGAAAACAGAGTGTTTTAAATAGGTTTAGTTAAAAGTTATTCACCATCTGCTCGGTGTAAGCACTCCTTACGTAACATCGATCCCACAAATAACTTTCACTCGTAAAAGCTTAATGTGCTGTTCAAATTACAGAAGCAAAATAACAAATAAAAGGTGACAAAATCGCGAGGACGCCTGAAGATTGTCAGTGAATTATAACAAGAACACATTACAGAAATCTGTTCCTGAACATCAGTTTAATCCACTTGCCATGATTCCAAGTGAATCACTCTTCAGACTGGCATGAACGTACAAGTTTATTTCTCAGATTCACAATATAATTAATTGACAAGTCTAGCCTGGTTTTCCAAGAAGGATGCAACATGTTTAATGCTGCTTTGGTCAATATGCTATAATCTGACACACGTGTGGGTGGCACTGGTACCGTGGTGGGTAGCCCTCTTGTCTCACCTCCAGGGTTGGGTGTTCGAACCCTGTCTTTACCCCACTGTTACCTTTGACTGCTTCCTTTCTGCGGATACTGTATGGCTCAGTCAGTTAGGATTCATACCTCTAATCAAAATGTCACCTGTTCAAATCCCTTGGTGCACCGCGCACCCTCTTTTGGGCCCTTGAGGGACCCTTAACCCCTACTGGTGCAGGGACAGTCTGACCTTGCTTTCTCTATTGCATGTTGCTTTGGATAGAAGTGTCTGTCTACTTGTGGCTGTGGAGACTTCAGATCCCTCCATTTCACCAGGTCACCCACCACTGACCAGCAAAGGTTGCTTACATGGTCTCGCCAATGCCCCCCCCCCCCGGGTCGTCATGTCAAATATCAATGTTCTTTCTCCATCCACCTGCAGCCATAACATCAGTCCTTTTCAGGTGTGCCCCTGTTTCTTCTTCCCCTTACTGTGTCCCTCAATCATCGTTTATTGGAAGACGGAGAGGAGAGATGGGCATTGGGACACAGCCGTGACAGAGGGGTGTTTGCTCATAACCTAAGATCAATTTGTAGCCTTGAGGCTGCTCAAATATATGGCAGACATCACTGAAAATTATCCATCAAAAACTGTGTCCTCAATGGTTGCAGTTGTGTGTGTTGATTTTGTTTGTGTTGATTTTTTTTCTTTTCCTGTGTGGCTTTCAGTGTCCTTTCATGACACCAGTTTTGATGTACGTCCTGCTCACGGCAATCTTCATTAACTGGCATCTAAATTAGTTATTGAAAGATTAATACATTTTGAAGTTGTTGTTTTCCTAATGGCGTTGTACATGCGGAGATATAAAAGATAGTTTTGAAAGAATTTTAAATTTTTTTTTATGGATAAAGTGAGTTTTCAAGAATTGATTTTACAAAAATAATCAATTTAATTTCTGTTCCATAATGGGAAGAGTGTGAAAACGTCTACATAAATATTCCCATAGAGGACAGTCATAAAAACAACTGAAGCGGATGTCTCAATGTTTCAAATCCTTTGCGGCTTTCATGTGTCATCTATGAAATATGAAATGTCTGATTGGCCTAGATGCAGTTTAAGGGATCTTTAACGATTATTTCCATGCACAAAATTTATTTCCCCTGTTTTAGTGCATAACAGACACATGACATCACATTAAGAAATGGACCTCAGTCCCAAACAAAGCTAAAACAATATGACCCACTCCAAATAATAGTCAACCACTAAACACTGATCAGTTGTAGCCGAAGCCAGATACTGCCGTGGATTAATTTTAAAATAAATCCATTTTTAATTGCATTTGTTAATTACTTTTTAATTCTTTCCTCTCTTTCTGCTGAATATTAGTGCCATAGAGTTTTGACCTCCTGACATTCAAAGGATATTATCGTCATGAATACAGGGTGGCACATCTGTGCCTGGAACCAAAGCTTGGGCGAGAGTGAGTGCAAACCAGCAAACAGATGCTTGAGGCTTTAAGACTTTGGCAGGGTCCAAATGCACCGCTTCCTACGTCCTCGCGCTCAAACGTGCAGATAAGTGCATCCCTTCTCCGTTCCCCCACCTCCGCACCACCTGCCCACACCGCCGCCGTGTGATGTCAGCCTGCTTCCAAGTGCCACCGGCTCCTTAAACGCCATGCAGAAAAAAATATTGAGGGGGAGGGGGATTAGGGACCTCTGAAGACGCTGAAAATGTCAGGGAGAAGCTTGTTGGTAGCTGCCAGATTTCTCCTGCACAGAAAGGCCTGATTTATTTCCAAAGCCCGCCAAAATGTCTGCTCAGAGAGGGCGCCGTGTGGACTCAGCGCATGTGAGACTAACATTTGATTTGGACGGGACGGGGAGCGCCCTCAATGGTAGCTACACGACGGGTTTATTGCTTCCTCTTGTGAGCTGCTTTCAATGGCTCAGGTGGGAGAGCAGAGCCCCATCCTGAAGCCTTTATTAATCAGCTGAATGAATACGGTGCGCGCTACCAGATTGTAAACTCCATGCTGCTGAAGGTACAATTACATTTCCTTCAGCGGCAGACAGCCAGTAATTACAAATCCATTTACAGACTTCTGAGAATAATACAAAGGTGTAGGTTCTTCATTTTTATTTGGTCGGTTAAATGTCTGACAAAAGCCTCGTTTCCCAATGTCAAACAATAAGAAATCAAGAGCGCGCCGTAACAGCTACTCAGAAATGAAAATGCAAGAAAAAAGTGTCAAAAATGTGACATTCAATAACTTAAAATAAAAACAATCCATTTCCAAGGCTGTCACCCTCAATAGTGTGAGAAATCTGCCAAAAATTCAGATCAATATGGCATATTTAATAAGATGGCAAAATGTTCTGTTTAAATCACATCACATCCGAGGTCAACCAAAATGAAAAAGGGAAAAGAATTATTTTTCCAGTATTCTTCATTCAGGTATTCTTCATTTCAGGCAGAGTATATAAACTGCTTTTATATGTGCTTTAGAATATTTTAATAACATGGGTTTTATATAATGTCAGCAGTACAAGCTATGTTGATTCCTATAGTGGGGTATCATTCACTATATTCTTTTAAGAGGCAAAAAATGATTCATTCCTATCTTATCCATCCATCTATCTTCTAACTGCTTATCCAGTACCAGGTTTCTGGGGGGCCTGGAGCCTGTCCCAGGCAGCACAAGGTACAAGGCAGGGGGTCACCCACAAGGGATGCCAGACACTCGTACACTATGAGCAACTCAGAGACAGGAGTGATTCTAGCAGCATGTCTTTGGACTGCAGGCGAATGTCCCAAACAGCCAACCCCCCCCCCCCCAGTCTGCAGTGAAATATCAAATTGGAGCCACTTGACAGCAAATTCCCGGACTGCTTTTTGTTGCCAGTCCCACCTGCCCCCCCCAGCTGTGGAGGGGTGAGCAACAGGGTTACCCACTGAGCCCCTGTGCTGGCCTCAACTTCAACAACTGACTGTCTATTATAAACACATGAATATACTTTTGCTTGATTCAAACACATAAGCTAAACGTCAGTATATGATGACATTGAATGGCTAAGTGTAACAGCTGAGTATTTTATCATGTATTATCTCATTAAACAAGTGTTTACGTCTCCCTGAGTACTTACAATCTCACTTATACACTGATGCAAAATCAGATGTCTTTCCATTTGTTTAAAAACAGGAGAGGCCTGAATTTTATTGTTGTTGATTAGAATGGCTTGAAATGACCCCACGCATAGCTGCCACACCAGGAGAAGCTGTTTAAAAGCATGAAGTTCTCAGGACACGTACTCTGCATAGGGACAGCTTGTTGTCTGATAAGATGTGGACTGGAGATGGAGGTCTTACGGTCCTTTAAGATGGTAATAAATAACACAACAGAGCTCAAGTCTGGCACGAAAATCAGAAGCATGAATTTCTGCTCAGGCTGAATTCCCAGAACGGCCAGAAAGTCACTTCAGACCCTCTGAAGCCTGTGAGAAATCGAACCTCATGGGTAAACAGACTGGGCAGGTTTGTATTTTGCTACGGCCCCATCTGTACTGCAGAGGAAAAAAAATATATAGAATTGGTAATGCCAAGTCCACATTCCTTTAATTTACACCTCAGCATTCTAATATATGGGAAAAATATCAAGTTCAAGTTATATTTGCCACATACACAATTATACACAGTATAATGTACAGTGAAATGCATTATTGTCCAGCTCCAGACTGTGAACAGAGGACACAGGTAGCAAGGACATAGGTATCAGGCATACAGGTAGCAGGGACACAGGTATCAGGGACACAGATATCAGTGACATCGGTGTCAGGGACACAGGTATCAGTGACATAGATATCAGGGACACAGGTATCAGAGACATAGATATCAGGGACACAGGTATCAGGGACATAGCTATCAGGGACACGGGTATCAGGGACATAGCTATCAGGGACACAGGTATC